>JASSUY010015646.1:13652-29808 GCA_032466535.1 Forpus xanthops | reverse complement strand
AGTCCCTCCCCAGCATCCCTATAGGCCCCCTTCAGATACTGGAAGGCTGCTATGAGGTCTCAACGCAGCCTTCTCTTTCTTTTAATAGAAAAAATGTTTGAAAACTTGCAAAGATTTTATCTGACAAAGACCCTGACTACTTTGTTATTTATTTTTTATGTTTTAACTTTGTGGAATAAGTTTTTAAAAGCTTTTAAATATTATCTATGCAATACTGTATATTCTTACAGCAAATATATTATTGAATCATCTAAATTTATTTGGAAAACCTGGATCTAAATAGGTAGCATGAGAGAATGTTGGTGAACATCCTTTCATAAATATAGTTTAGAATAAAGAAACAAGTTAAAATATGAATCCTCATTCCAGTTTTCAAGGATCTTATTGTGCTTAGATTTTTATTCCTTATTTCAAAAGCTTGGGTAGATGGTATAGATTCTGAATTGAAAATAGGAAAAAATGATTACACACTGTTTTTTTTTGTTACAGTGGTCATTCTTTATGGAGGATGAAAAAGGAATAAGAGCAGGTACTGTCGTGGTTTCAAGCGTAAATCAATCTGCCTGCCCACTCACTCCTCTCACCTTCTTCCCCCCCACTTCAGAGGGATGGAAAATGGGTAGAAGAACCGGAAGAATGTAACTCCCATGGGTTGAGATAAGAACAGTTCAGTAACTAAGGTATAACACAAATCACTGTTGCTACCACCAATACCAACAATGACCAGGGAAATACAAGGGAAGAGGACACAACTGCTCACCATTCAATGACAGAGCTGTGTACTGAACTCTTCCCAGTTTTCCATCCTGGACATGACGTGCTATGGTATGGAATACCTCTTTGGTCATTTTGGGTCAGGTGCCCTGTTTCTGCTTCCTCCTGACTTCCCCTCCTCCCTGGAAGAGCGTGAGACTCTGTCAGAAAGTCCTTGGTCAAACCAAAGCATTCTAAACTGTAACTGTAAACACTGGTGTTATCAGCGCTGTTCCCAGGCTGAAAGTCGGAAATACAGCACTGAACCAGCTACTATGAAGAAAAAAAAAAAAAAAAACCAAAAAAACAACAAACTTGCTGTTGCTGAACTCAGGACAGGTACACACTTAAAATAAAATCATGGCGGCTGCTCTGAATTTAAAGGTTTTAAGAGATGACCTCAAAGATTTCTGCTGGAAATAACAACTAATGCAAACACCAATCAACAGTTTTCCCTTTCTGGTTCCTGGTTTTGCATCTCTTTTATGAAATTTGATGGTATTGTAAATACTACTGGTTAGTGCTAGACTTATCTGTGATTAATTCTGTTTGTGTAAGAAAATTGTGTTTACCTGAGGGTTCATAGTGCAAACTGGCAAGAACAGTGAAAGTCCTAGGAAAGAAAATAACGGCAGGAAAGATGTGAGTTTGTTCTGCAAAGAGCTTTATCCTTCTCTTCCTCAACAATGGTAAGAACATAAGTGTAAAAATGTGGCTGGGTGGAGAATTGGATTAATTTTGGAATAAGATAATTGTTATATTCAGTTGTGTTTAAACAGTGCAGTGCGTCACTGCTGAAAAATAGGTAAGTCCAAACAAGCCAGCAAAAAATAGCCAGTAAATAGATGCAAGTGCTTATACGCAGCTCAGATGTGAAGGGAGTATGTTGCATTAAGGTATAGCCATAGAGCCAATCAGCCTGTCAGAATTTAATGATAACCAAGTGTCTTAAATTCTTAAACTCCACATAATAGAGTCAGAGCTCCTTTCATTTCTTTTAGCAGTCTCTCCAGGATTCTGGTTTTCCTGGCTACACAACAACGGCAGTTGCATTAAGGTATAGCCATAGAGCCAATCAGCCTGTCAGAATTTAATGATAACCAAGTGTCTTAAATTCTTAAACTCCACATAATAGAGTCAGAGCTCCTTTCATTTCTTTTAGCAGTCTCTCCAGGATTCTGGTTTTCCTGGCTACACAACAACGGCAGTGATGACAATGATGACGATGTGTCACAGCAACTGGAATTAGGAGCTATATTTATGTGCTCTCAGCCAGAGATAACAGATCTTCCAGTTCCTGGCAGCCTGACTTTACTATTAGTTGTTATTTAACGGATAACCACCTTGCTCTTCTTCCATCAACATGGTTTGTTTGTTTTGTTGTTTTCATTTTTATTTTTTTTAAATAAAAGCGGATATGACTGCTGGGCTTTGCCTTTGTCACTGTGAAAGAGCAAAGGTATTTAAGTATTCATAGCATGCTGGACATCCCTGATAAGGATGCAAGAGCAAGGGGCCTCCCTTTACTGATTGATGGAGGGTGATTTTGGAAATAAGCTAAAGCTGATGTTTAGAGATCATGGGAAATCACAGGCTGTGAAGAGCAGCACCTAGCGGCACTTCAGCGTCTCTGGGGTAAACAAAACTGCTGAGCAGGCTTTCTTGATCACCTTTTTGGACATCTACAGTCTGGCAGATTCCCACAGAATGTAGACGCCCCACAGAGATAGAATGTGGGTAGTCTGGGTCCTGCCATAGTATTGTTGGCATATAAATTATTTTGAAAGAATGAGATGTGCAGAGTGAGAGCTACCTTGTTTGTCTAAAATTTAAAAATCTATGATTTGAACAAATTGTCATTTTATCTTCCAAAGAACACATTACCTCTGCTGTGTGAAATACCCATATGATCTGCACTGTCAGATTTTATTATCATTGTGACAGATACGGTAGCGTATAAATTTCAAACTAATGAAAAAAATGTCATCTATCTTTTGGAGTTAAGTGTTCAAAGTGCATCAGCTATTCAACTTGATAGAGCATTCTTCAGAGAGTTTGAGGAGAATCGCATATTAAAAGTACTGTGAATGGGAGAAATCTTCACTTTTACCTAGCTCCCCATTTCATAAACTAATTCTGGGGAACTCATGGAGATCTATTTCCAAAAATGTTTTTTTTTTTTTATGGAAAGTAGCTGGGAAAAAAAGGTAAATAAAATATTTCTCTATTATGACAAATTTGATTTGAATACAAAATAGAAGATGGCATTAAAATGTATTAATGCTGGTTTTATGCTTATTATAGTCTTCTGGAAATAGCTAAAAAGAGAAGGAATAGCTGTGGTTTATTACTTTTCTATTGTTCTGAAGGTGAATTGTATCAACATTATTTTTCCCTAATAAAAGAATGCACGCTGGGTTTTATAGAAGAAAGCAGATGATAATATTCTATCAAAATGTTTTACAGTAGACAACTTCTCATGGGGACAGGGAAGGTGGGAGCTTTTTGTGGATTCCAGACACAATGAAATTTTGTTTTTTTTTTAAAAAAGTTTTCTCCCTGAAGAGAAAAATCAACATTTTGAAATCTGAAACCCTAACATTTCAGTTTGGAGGCACATGAACAAAAGGGCAAACATGAACCTAAACATAAAGTTTCCTAGCACGTGTTCATTTGCAATGAGTTTTTCTTATGCTTCAAATGTTTCAATTCATGTCTTATCACTGCCTAAAATGTCAACTGATAACCATTATTGTTGAAAGCAAAAGTACTATACTTCTGTTCTCTTATTTGTGTGACTTGCTGCTTCTCATCTTCCCTCTTCCCATTTAGTATGTACTTTTGGAAACTCATTGACAAACTATGAAGGATATAAAATAGGATGTAAAGAATTAATTCTTGAAGACACATGCTCAAATTGAAATTGCTTAAGGTAAAACTGAAACAAAAGATATATATGTTATTATTCTGATCAATTTTCAGGGAATTGGGAGTATATAAACTGTCTATAGACGTATAGTCTGTTCAACTAACAGACAGTTGCCATTGAAAGAAAATGGGGTCTTGGGAAAAAGAGAGAAAGAGAAACAATAGCAAAAAGTCCATACTTAGAGCAATCTGTAAGAATCACGCTATCAGTGGAAGTTTGTTTGGTTGGTTGAATGTATTTCACTCTTATGGTCTCGACAGGTGCAAGGCTTTTTTTCTGATCTGTAGGCTGTGTGGGTTTGATACCTTGAGAGCCAGTTTGCAAAGGAGAGGAGATTGGAATTTTTGTGGACTTATTCAGGCAATGCAGATAGGAAAAGCAAACCTGTTACATCAATTGTCAAATTTCTTTCAGATAAAGGCCTCATACTGCTTTGGCAGCTAGTACTCAATAATATGTCAAATTTATAGAGAAGAAGCTGGATGAGAGGAAAATTCAAGATTTTTTTCTCTAATAGGGAACACATTCTAATGCGAAGGAGCCTGTCAGTCTGTAAAAAAAAAAAATAAAGGATATTTTAAAAATCATCTCTATAATCTGATTAAATACAGAAATGATTTTTAGACAAAGTGAACATTACACAGTTCTGAGCTTGTTAAGTTTTTCTTTTTTTTCCTGCACATTCAAACTGTTCCCGGAGATGTAACTATGTCACATGTGGCTTACCACTGATTTTTTACACGAATCATAAACCCAATGAAAATTAAAGAAAAAAGTCACAATACAGACTAAAATTAGTGATTTTTACTCAATGTGAAAAAGCAAGCAATTAGAAAAAAATAGATCATAAGCATATATTAAGCAAATGGATCAGGTAGGAAAGAGAAGAAAGGATGCATGCAGTCCTCAAATCAAACAGTTGCAGCTTAACACCTGAAGATCCACTGTTAGCTAATTGCAGTGTGGGAGGGTTGAGTTATGATGCTGAAGCTCACAGTTGCTGCTTCCATGTACTTTTTCTTTGGATGTATATGTCTCTGCAGGTAGCTACTCACACATATTTTGCCATTCAGTGGAGTGATAAGGGTCAAAGCAGGCAAAATTTTAACAGATTCATTAGAATAATGTTTACATTAATCTTAAACTCATATATGTCGACAAAATAATGAGCAATTCTAATTGAATGATAGCAAAAGCTATGCAATAAATAATTCAGCTGTGTGTGTCTTCTACTTTACAGAAAATTTCACAGTGCTTGGCAAAACATTTTTCTTAAAAAAGTATCTCAACAACAAATGTCTCTGGATGAGGAAAATCTGTCTCTCCAGCTGTAATGATAAGATTCTTCTTAAGCAGTGTGAAAAGAAAAGCTGCCTGCACTGTATCTTCTGGAAAAATTTACTTGGTCAGATAATGAGAAGCCAAGTTGAATGCACAGCTACATTGCTGGGTCTTTTAACTGTTCTATTCTCAACAATAACTCTGCATAACTAAAATGTAGGCATGTTACTGAACATCTAATCTAAGGCACTAAGATGTAGCATATATATTATAGGCATGCTACTTGTTCACTTTTAAAAATAGGAATAATTATGTAGCTATGAGCTAAAAATGGGAGATAGTAATGTAGCTATGAGTTAAATTGCATTCACATGGCTTTGAGTTTCCAACCAAAACAATAATGTCAATAGAAGGTAGAGCATTTAATTTAAAATTTAGAGGCTTTTGTTGGCTTGTGTCATAAGCATAATGTTATTTAAACCTAGTATCATGGGTTCTACAGTAGGAGTCATTTTTCTCTTTGTCAGCTGGTGCAGTGCTGTGTTTTTGATTTTGGGCCTGGGAACAGCGCTGATAACACCAGTGTTTTCAGTTACTGCTTGGTAATGTTTTATCTGACCAAGGATTTTCTGAGCCTCATGGTCTGCTAGGGAGGAGCGGAAGCTGGGAGGAGGCTGGGAGGAAGAAGAGACAGGGCACCTGACCCAAACTGACCAAAAAGGTATTCTATACCACAGCACGTCATGTCCAGGATATAAAAACAGAAGGCAGAGACCTGGAAGGGTGTGGGAGCACCGCGTGGTCTGGCTGGATATAGGTGGTGAGCAATTGTGTTCTCTTTCCTTGTATTTCTCTTGTCATTGTTATTATTGGTGGTAGCAGTAGTGATTTGTGTTATACCTTAGTTACTAAACTGTTCTTATCTCAACCTGTGGGAGTTGCATTCTTTTGATTCTCCTTCCCATCCTTCCAGGAGTGGGGGGAAGAAAGAGAGGGAAGTGAGAGAGAGAGAAAACTGCTTGGCTGGGAGGCTTAAACCATGACACCTAGGAAGGTTATATTTAATTATAGATATGACAGTTTTTGACAGTTCAACCTCTTTAATGGATTATATTTCCTCCTTTAAATATAAGCAGTAGGAATAATAGTAACAAAAATGAATCTACAAATTTAACAAGCTTATTTTTATATGCTTAATAGCTATCTTTGAAGAAGAATGCACCATGTTGCACTTTAAAATATTGACAATATTTATTAAGCCACAAAAGAGCTTATGTAGCTTTGTGATTACGGACAGGAAAGAATATTACAAAGGCAAAGTTAGCAAAAAAAAGCTTTAAAGTAAGCAGAAATTACCTGTCAGTCATAGACATTAAAGCTGGCTTTTTTAAAACTCCAACTGCTAAGCCCTGGGCATGAAACAAGAAAATGATGAGGTAGGCTGAATGAAATGCACACAAATACTAATGTTTAGAACTTTACCTAAAGTTAAAAATACAAATGCTTGCTTTAAGGAAAAGGTTTCAAATAAAATAAAAGGATCCAACATGTAATTATGTATGGATATATAAGCTGAAATCCACACATGCAGAATATGATAAAGATCGACTTTTCATTTCCGTTGAGGAAATCTTCCCAATATATGCTTTTAAAGAAGACTGAAGTTTCATGTTTTCTGTTATCAGAATGCAGAAATAAGCTTTTTGCTTATTGAATAAAAACATATGATTTGCTTGGGGAAGGAAGGAACCTGGCAGTGTTCAGATAGAATAAGATTGTCATCACTGAATACAATAAAAATCAGCGTTGACAGATATAGCTTCTGCTTTTTCTGAACACTTGATGCGGTAAACCATAGCCTTTTCTGAACAATTCAGCAGCAGGCTGAGAATGCTTCTTAGAATAATTAACAGATGTTGAATCATCAGTTATTCCATTTAGGAAACCCCATCTTAAATTCCTTATCTGTGGAATCAGACACAGTTACATGTACCTATTCACATAAATGCCCCCTTACATGAGTGTACGTGGTTTTGAATGTACAGTTTTAGACCATAACAACTCTGAAAAAAAATCATTCTATTTCTACTGGGTTCATCTGCAAGATAAAGCAACATTTGTAAAAACTGGAAAATAAATATCTGTGATAAAAAAAAACCCATAGGTGTTGAAATTAAATATATTCAAATCAAAAGCCTCTTTAAGTCACATCTAGAAGACCCATCTATTTTGGAACAGTTCATTATTCAAGGCTATCTTGAACATACTCATCTTAGTTGTGTGTGTATATGCATGCATGTGAATGTACCTGTACATCTGCCATCAGAAAGAAAAATAAATTAGAATGTGGAGGTTGTTAAGGCACTTCAGAATGCTTTCTCTATAAGAAAGCTGTTTTTAACAATAGCAGCTGGCCAAATTATGGATTCATTAGTCTGAAAACTTTAATAGAAATAACTGAATGTGACCTAATAATAAGACAATGAACTATATAACTATTGCAGATAAAATGTAGCAGAATATAGAGCCTTGATGTAATGACAAGTGCTCATCTCATACCTTTGAAGTGAGTAAAAGCGGCGCTAGCTGGTTGACTGAAATGTTGCAGGCAAATGTAAACTACAAACAGCAGTTCTAAGAAAGCTGGAATAACAGAATAAGCTTTGTTCTTCTATAACCTGAAAAGAGATACCATTATAAGGTAATCAATATATTTTTGATGAAAGAGAGAGAAAGAGAACAAATACAGCCCCTAATGTTGTTGTCTATGTCAAAAAGAAGTACTTTTATCTCCACGAAAGAAGTAGAAAAACAGAAATGAACATTCAAAGTTCCAGCATTTGTGCCCTTTTGTGATTTCTCAAGAACAATGCAATTCAAAGGCTATCAGAAGTGCAAGGACTAGCACACTCAACAGGACTTCTGCATCTAGAATTCACAGTCAGTCTGAGCAAAGTGGCGTGTCCATTGTGTTTTACAGACTGTTCTGCAATGCTACTAATTTTTTTGCCATTAACTTGAAAGATGGAGTGCATCAATATACCTGCCATTTGATTAAAAAGCTAATGTCTTCCTTAATAAGCGCTGTGCCCTAAAATAAAACAAAAAATACTTCTAGACTTTGCCACACAGCAGCATCTGAGGGATTCCAGATTTCTTAAAGAAGCACAGAAAATTATGAGCTCAGCCATTATACAGAAACTAGAAGTAAACGTTTTTAAAATGACAAGTACAGTATCCAGGCACTTTGCTTGTTCTGTGCTCCAAGCCCTTGTTCCCAGCAGCAAAAAAAAACAATGCAGAGGTGCAGCTTGTAATAGGTTCACAGAAGGTACACATATCACTGTACATTTCTTGCGTCACTGGAAATGGGCTGGGTACACTGGTGGAACTGTGTAAACTTGAATTCAGACAGGTTCACCCCCGCAGGTCGTTTCTCACAAGCTTTCTGAAGGTGACATTTCATCTCACAAATTGTCATCAGAAAATGAATTTCACTACGTACAGGTGAAAAATGTTGTCTTTAAACACATGCAGTGAATATTCTTACCTAAAGTTTGTAAACATTTATGAAGAAAAGGAATAGAAATAAAGCCATGCACTCTATTGCATCATTACAATTAACAGCTGTAAGACATCAAATAGGTAGACCTTGTGAAGGCTATCAATTACTTGTGGAAAAGGCTATGCAAAGAAGACACATAATCTAGAAGAAAATTCAAAAGAAATTTAAAAAGTCTCACAAAAATTATCATATCTATTCATCTAGAGATAACAGGCAAAATTATTAGTGAGACACAAGCACAAAGGCTACTTCTGTGCTAGTGAAAATGATTAGTGCTAGATTGGGGTTTTGACCACAGTGTCAAAGACCTGCTACATTCTTATTAAGCTGTCTTAGCCACCAGAACCCTGTGCTTATACAACACACTGAATTTTTCATGTAAACATTAGGAGGCAAGAACAAAGCTATGCCACAGCCCTTTAGAACATTAGTGCAGATGATGGCTTTCTGATGCTTGCCTCCATTCCTTAGCAATATTTAATTTGTTGCTATAAAATTAGGGTGAACAACTAAATATGTTGGATGTTAGTTATTGCAAATGTTGCTAAATGGCAGTCAGTGGCATAATTTATTGCAATTTCTGTTTTCAGAAAATGGCCTTCAGGCACTGGGGAACTTAAGTCTGACTAACTGCTGGGTACCTACGTATTTTTTATTTAGAAATAGGTTTTTCTTGAATTTTTTTCTTACTGCATTTGGAAACTCAACTTACTAGGTATCTCACTGGCTAGGTACATGACAAGATTTATGCAGATATATATCCCCAGACCAGTCTCTTACAGTCCAAAAGAACAATTTACATGATTGAAGGCTTAAGCACACAGAGGGAAAGAAAAATAATAGTAATTAAAAAAAAAAATCACAAAGCCTAGTCAGGACATTGTATATTGCAAACATAAACTATATAGGAACTAGATCAGGGAATGTGAATAAAGCACAGAGCTTACAGAAAGCAAACAAGTAATCCATGTTTTCCAAGAGGAAAAGAAATCTTATGTGTTCTATAAAAGTATCTCTTAATTGCTTCTTAAAAAACTACAATTAGCTGCTAGAATACACAGAATATGAACAAAGAATGAATATTTACTAAAAGTGAAGAGAAATCCTCTTTCAACATAAACTTTCTTGCTTTTGTTCTTTACAGCTTCTTTTTATAGGCATGTCCTCTGAACAAAAAAAATTACATTATTTGGTAACACATTCATTTGAGTGCCAGCAGCAAGACACCATGAAAAAAAAATTGTCTGCTTGTCAGCTTTTCTCTTCATCTATCATGAAAAAGACAAAACCATGTTGAAGAAACAGGAAAAGAGAGGATATTTTATCACGTTAATGTACTGTAATACTTACTGCCATTATGATAGTTGCTTACTTGTGTAATTTTTTTATTATCTACCATTTTAATAGGAAGACAGGTTATAATATGTCTTTGCAAAGATATCCCCTTTCAGATATAACTTTTCAGGCATCATTGTTAATCAATTTTCTTTTCCTTCTCTTCACAGCATCTGCAACATCTCTCTCTGTTTCATTCATATTGGCTGTAAATTTCAAGTGTATAGCCTTTTCCTTTCAGTATTCTTTTAAAAAATATTTCCTATTACAGGAGCCAGTGATATTCTCCTATACTATGACCACAAAATCTTTTATTTTGTAAAGATTTTTTTCTAAATTTGGTGAATTACATGATGAGATTGTGTTTTTTATTATTTTTTCTTCTTTTCCTTTTGCTTTCCCTAGGGAAATTTCTAAAGAGTTTTAAGAATAAATAAGTAATACAGCTATTTTTAAAAAGACATCCTGTATAGGTTTGACATGACTAGTATCATCACACAAAATTGTGTCATTGCAACACTGTCATGGGGACTTGTCTACAGTGTAGTTGAGGAATTTTAGCAGTTAATGCAGTGGATCAGAACATTTCATCCAGGATGAGCAATGGTAAAAGTAATTTGGGTCAGGCAGTCAAAGTGTAGTGCATGTTCTTCCTAAAATCTACAAGAACTGAAGACAGTGAAAATGTAAAACCTGCTTCTTGGTGGTTTCCTAGATTAATTTTGAAATAATTTTTTCAAACAACTTCATAACTTTTGGATAAAAGAATTGTTTTATACTTGCTTTCAATTTGCGCTTATAAAATCAACTTAAATTTGAATCTATATGGGCATTATAAATTCATGGTTTTTTTGCAGCTAAACACAAAATATTAAAAAAAAAGAGAAGTATCTTATAAAATAATTAAGTTTATAGCACAAATGTATTGGCTTTTAACGTTATCTCAAGAGTGATTTAGTTACTTTTTCAGTTAAGTGAAGCTGAATTTTCAAAGCTTTAACAAATGCAGGATATTCCTGTCACAGGAACAATTCCTTCTTCCTCTCCCTGGAATGAACAGTTTTACTTAAGAAAACAAGAAGTTGGTAAGTCATAAGTGCAACTGTGTTGTCTCGGTGGTAATGAAAATGTGCAGACAGAGAACCACTTCAGACTGTGAGTTAACACAGCCTCCTCAGTCTGGCAGAACTGTAAATCCTATAGAGAAGATTTGTGACCAAATGAAATGGCTTTTGGCTATGCTCCTGTCCTAGATAGGTACTGTGAAGATATCCATGAAGTTTCTATTATCCAATAGAAAATACACAGAAAGATGGAGACTCAGCACCCTACAAACTGAGGCGTTTCACTACCACACTTTTTCTGGAGAGAAAATAGATATTTTGTACAGATTTTTATCAAGGTGCCAATAGTTTTCATTAAGTGATAGTAATATGCCATGGCCTCCAGTTCTGAGTGGAAATACAGACAATCAGGAAACATCCTACATTATCTACATCATTCATTTGTCAGTGGATGATTTTGAGAGAGATTGAGTGAGTTTGGTATTGAAAAATGCCATTTTGCTTACATAGCACAGTTAAATGATAGTGCCTCATATTTGTAAGACTGTAAAAAAAAATTATGGCAAAAAATGCATTATTTCACTAAAAAAATATGAATATGCAGGGTTCTATTTGTAGTACTGTTCTTTCCCTTTTCTTTAGCTTTTGAAAAAATCACCACCTTCATTAAAGGGGTCTCATTAATAGCATACTCCTAGACTTAAATGCTTCCATTTAGACCAAAATTCAGTTAGCAAATTTGTTTTGGTCCATATGGAATTGGCTTAATTAAGATAGATGAGTATTTTGGACCAATCTAATTAATAGCTTAGGAATGGATTCAACTTTAAGGTTTTTAGCAGCCTCTGAAAAATACAGTCTTTCAGAGGGAGACAGCTGCTCACCATTGACATGCAAGGCTAACACATTCAACTTGAAAATGAACCTGACTAGCTCCAGCTCAGCTTTGTGACTATGTATTGAAAATCTTCGCACCCAAGTATTTTCTACTGCATCTTCCTCCATCTGATTAGCTCCTAGATACTAAAACAAAATTGCAGAAAAGGCAGTGTACTTGTTGCTGACTGAACACATGGTGAAGTAGAAAAGGGCAAGGAGCAGAGAGGCCTAAAAGCCTTGTCCTGTCATCTCCTATGGAACTACAGCACTGCATCCCACCTTCAGGGCCTAAAGCAATGAAGTGAACTCTGCTTCCTCCAGGAGGCAGAGAAAGATGAAAGGCGTAGCAAATGACATAAATGGGACAAGTGTTACTTTCCTTCTTTTACCGCTGTTCAGGTCGCAAGGTCCATTTGGTCTCCTATTACTTGATCATTGCTTCTTTTCTTTCTAATTCATTGGTTCTGTCCTCCCTTATTTATATTGCACACATGATCACAGGAGCAGAATATGATATTTATTTTATACTCATGCACTTTCAACAGAACATGCAAGAGAACTGCGGCTCCTGGACAGGATGTAGATTTACAAAAGCTGTTGAGCCTTGAATTTGTTTACTTTGGTTAAAGTCAGCCATTGTGGTATTAGTTGAATTAGCTATGTAATGACTTCTGAATTTATTCTGAATCATCACTGTCTTTCAAACACAAGAGTTATGCCTGACCTTGCAAATTCTCATCATCTCAACAATCTATTGAGAAAACTGCAGTCTCTCTAGTATAAGTAAAAGGTCAAATCCTCAGTGGATGTTGACCTTAACCAACAATTGTGATGGTAAAAATTGCCTGCAATTATTGCCATATATACATATTACATGCATTTTTCTTGCCTACGTAGACAGCAACTATTTAGAAACAAATAATCCTCTAAACTCACTGTAGCATGTGAATATTTCTGTATCAGATAATTCTGTTCTGAGTGAAATATGAATGTTTCATTAGAGTAGCTATATCTTATTAATGACTTCTGGGGTTCTTGACTTATGCTAACAATGACCTTTTTTACGAGTAAACATAAAATTCAGTACAATATTAACATTGTTGCTAATATAGAGAAGGCATTGCTAATACAACACAGGTTTTCAATTCTTAATTTTTTTTTGCTGTCATGTTGTTTGTACCTTCCTCTGTGCAGCAGAGAAATCTAATTATTTTTTTGCTGCAGTATATTTTTGCAGTGGCACCTTTTAGTTTTAGTCCAGGCTTCTTAATACAAGCAATGCTTCTGAAAACTTTTTTATTAACTTATAAGTTAATAAACAAATTATTACCTTAATCTTATGTATGTTTTTTTTCTGTGAAATCAAGACTGAAGAAAATTATTTGAGGAGGTGACAGCTTTTTAGTTTATCATGTTTCCTCAGAGCTGCTGCTGCATAGCTCTGCATATAAACAGCTGGAAAAACAGTGTGTTGCTTTTCTCTGTATTTTATTTTACTTGGAATTAATCATGTCTTTGCTTTCAGATTTACCAAGATTAAAAGTACATGTAAATTAATGTCAGCTTTAGATACCTATTATAATGTCAGTATCTTGCAATCTATTACATTAATGTCAGATAGATCTAGTAATGTAAGATTAGTCTAGGAACAGGAATTTTTGGGGATCTGACCCTCTTTTTTTTCTTTACTGTAACTTCTTGCATGACAATAAGCAATTTTCTGCTGGTCCGCATTCTCTGAAATATGAAAGTACCAAATTAACATGAAATAATATATAGCTAAGCATATTTAAAAGATATCACCCTCAGCGTTCTGCATGCAAGATGGGTTATTCAGAAAAGAGCTGTCTTTAGGTATCTTAAACTATGCGTCCTTGCAGCAATGAAGTCCAACAGACTCCTGGACTGCGCAAGTTGGAGTGCTACTAACTCCTCCAGGGAAGTCACTCTTCTACTAAGCACTACTGAGACATATTTGAAGTGCTGTCTCCATTTCTCTCCTTTGTAAGAGAGAAATGGGCATCCTGGAGAAAGCCCAGCAAAGAGTTTTTTCCTGATTAAGGAATGGGAGTCTATTATATGAGGAAAGGCTGAAAGAACTGGGACTGTTCAGCCAGAAGAAAATGTCCAGAGGGAAATTATCAGTGTGTGTATATTCCTGTATAAATATGAGCTAGGCTTTTCTCAGTGGTAGCCAATGGAAGTATAAGAAGCAATGGGCATGAACTATGATACAGTAAATTTAATTTAAACATCAGAAAAACATTTTTATTGTGAGAGTGGGCAGACACTGGTACAGGGTTTCCAGAAAGGCTGTGAGCTTTTCTTCACTAGAAATATTCAAAACTCAGCTGGACATACCTCTGATAAACCCACTGTAGCTGCCCCTGCCTTAAGCTGGGACCTGAACAGTCTCCATAGATGCCTTCCCACCACAACCGTTCTGTGATTTTTTAATTCTGTGGCGAAAACCTGTGTTTGAGTGAGCTGAGGAGAAAGGAAAGAGAACAAAAAAATCTTAAAATAGCATACTTAAAAAACAGAATGAATTTAAAATATAAGATGCACACTTCTCTGAGTATGCAATTTAACTGTTCAGCATGTTTTGATATCTGAAAAAGGGTGTGAGACGTTGAGAGTTCCTCCTGATTCTTAGTTATTAAAATATCTGGGGATATCTTTTAGCTCATTCTCATTTCCTCTTGTTCTCTGAAAATACTGAAAAGGCTATCCATACTGCATTAAACTTTCTGTCATGTTAATAAACTAGATTTAGATACAAAATACAAAGAGGAGGACAAGGAATTACATATGTATCTTTGAGAAAAATGGTGAGAATAAAATGAAACTGTTCTAGGACTCTTTAGATTTTCCTAAAGTGCTAGATAACATCTGGATGATTACATTTGAATCTGCTAGACTTAGTAGATCAAAAATTATGTCCTTTGAAGTCAGAGAGGTTTCATGTTCATGCACAGAGAATATAATGATTGATTTAACTTTAGAATAGATATTAGGTAGGACTGCATATAATTACCAGCTCCTTTTACCCATTATCTAGAGAAAAAAGATCATCTCAAAATATATTACTAGTAGAAAATTAGAAAATATGTATGCTCAGAGGCAAAAAAAAAAAAAAAATCAGGACAGCATTGCTTATGATGTAAAGCAATTTTGTAACTTCAGAAAGACTAAAAAAACCCTAGAAAGAGTAGGAGGAGAAGCAGTACATTTTTGCCGAGAGGTAGCAAAAAGAATGATGACACTTCTGTCTACTGAAATGATAAAATTATTGTTATGCAAGTATGAAGATGACTTGGAAGGTACTGAACCCTTAACGCAGGTGAACATTATCTTTCTAAGGGATTTTAAATAGATCTCAGGGAGTTTATATAGGCCTGGAATTGCAACTGCCATTTATGTGAAGCTCAGTCATTTTGAAAGAAAAGGTATTATTCTAAAGTGTGAAATGGAACAACAGCAGGTACTGGTCTTCAGCATCTTATTTTATACTTTTGTGACATCAATGCCAAAGGAAAAAGAACATTAAAAAGATTTTTGCTAAACTGAATTTTTACATATGATTTCTGTGAGTCAGCTATGTTTTTTTTTATGACTGAGAAGAACAGCAGAATGTTTTCCAGGGATATAAGGCATCATTTGTATTGATATATGATACCACCAAGATGATCAGGCAAAGAAATTTCATGCTTGTGAGACCTGTATGGGCAAGATATAATATCCATATAATCTTATAACAAGTGATGAGGTCAATCTGTTTGTAAGGGCATGATGGGTAGTAGAAGTTTGTGAACATGATTGGATAGGATAAATGAAGTATATGCATTCAGTAGGAAATGCTAATTGGCTAATACAAAAAATGTGCCAGGTACCATGCCAACAATTTGATGGCATTGTACAGGTGAATTTACTTCCCTTGATACAGGCAGAGGTTTCAGCACTGTTCAGACTAAAGATGTGTGGTCTTCAAACCATTCTGATCTGTGCTATGCATACATTGGTGCAATTAGCCTGAAGACACGACTCAGGCTCTACTCCTTATCTGCTGAAAAAATACTTTCTCTTCTTTAACTCTGGTATTGTAGCATAACTTCTCTTTTTGGTTTTAATCCCACAAAGTCCTCATTTTCAGGAGTCTAAGGAGTCCAGTATGCAGTTGCTTGTTATGCAGCATACTTGTTGAATCCTTTCTTCTAGGCTCTTAATGGATCACAGCTCTGTAAGAGCCTAGAGTGCATAAGACAACATAGAGATGTGTCGGCGAAGGGAAGAGCAGACACCAGGTGGTCGTCAGCAAACTTCAACTTTATTGCACACAGCGCTTGGTTA
>JASSUY010015646.1:0-11908 GCA_032466535.1 Forpus xanthops | reverse complement strand
GTTATACCGTAGTTACTAAACTGTTCTTATCTCAACCTGTGGGAGTTGCATTCTTTCAATTCTCCTCCCCATCCCCCAAGACTGGGGAAGAAAGAGGGGGGAGTGAGTGAGCAGAACTGCTTGAGGGCCTCAAAACACGACAGGGATATAGCAGTAGTTCATACAGTTATAGTATTCCTAAAGGTTACTCTGTCAGTAATTCATCTACTGAATTTCCTTAGAATGCTTAGATTTTTAATGTGTGCTCTGTATTTCTAATTTGCAACGAGAAAAAATAATTAAAAAAAACTACAACACAAACAACAAAAAACACTGCTTCTCTAAATCACCCACCATTTTTGCCAAAATCCTGAATGAATATTTTTATAGTAATATCATGAATGATATGTCAAGAAAGATTTGTCATGGACAAGCTCACATGGATTCAACACCACAAGAAAGAAGAACCTAGGAAGTCAACTATGACAGGGTCATTCTCTTAATGGGAATGTAGACTATCCATGTTGAAGAGGAGAAAAATATTATAAAAAATATATATGTGGGGAAAGCAGGCTCTAGGCAGGATGTTCAAATGGTGATCATTTAGCTGAGCCATTGGTTACAGTAAGCAAAAGCCACAGACTAGCAGAGCTTTTAATTATACAACATAAGAAGTATGTATCTTTGTTGCACTCCTCTTTCCTAGGAGTGAATAAACTTTTAGATTTTTTAACAGAGTGGATCCTTTTTCTGTTATTCCCTTCTTAGGTAGTCTCTTTCTTCTAGATTTTGTTTGTATTAATAAATTGTACCCAACTCCTTTTTGCCCTACTTAGGCATAGTTGGTAATGTTCCTTTGTTTTTAATGTTAGACATAGATTTTTCTTTTCTCATCTTATTACTTATCATTCATATTTAATGCTGCACACAGAATTATCTTTTATACTCTTTTTACCTTTTGATTTCTTATATTTAATGACACACCCAATTGTTTGATATCCTTTTTTTCCCTAGGAACCCATCACTGCTCTCTATTTAGCTGCTTTGAACTAGCTTTCATCTTTTAGTATTTAAATCATCCAAGTCTTCATGTATCACACTGAATTGTTCCTCATTATTTACTCCTTCTGACTATAATGCCATTCTTTTCAAACTACTGCTACTTTTTTCTTTGTTTTGTACTCTTTGTTTTTAATTTTCCAAGTCAGATTTACGCCTATTACATGAGTCCCACACCTTAGGTATTGTCATTAACCTCAGATACGAGAATTTATCTAAAGGATTTTCAGAAGCTTTTTTGAAGTTTCTTGCCTGCAGTAGCTAATTTGTTGCCTGCGACTGGGGAGAATTATTGAACGACAGAAGACTCCTCTCCCTGGAAGCTAAGTATCCAACCCTCCGTGTCCTTTGTTTGAATATAGGTCTCCAACATGGCAGTCTACAATAGGAGCACTTGACAAAAGGACTGATTTTACATTCCAGCACTGGAAGAATGCATATGATTTCCATGTATTACATGGTGTATCTACTACATAATTTGAAACATTTTTTTTTTTAGCTACATTCAATAGCTTGTTTGAAGCCTCTGCTGTCTATATTGAACGTGATTTCTGTTATAAAAAATGGCATTAAACTCTCAACATTATCAATCATTACTACAGAATTTCATCAGATATTGTGAATTACTTGTCTGCCAGCCAAAATACAGATCTGAAGTGCAATGAAGTCTACGGAGATAAACTTACTGGAAATGCATGAGTTTATGCTGTAGATGATTCATAAAGAACTTTGCTTAATCTGCATTTACATTTAAAAATATTTTTTATCCTAATGATACATTAAGAAAAGTAATACATAAGTATCACTTGTGTAGTATTACATCACTACATAATGAAATATTGTAATCCCTTCAAGAAAGTCAGTGCTATATTTTGATCCTGAATCACAGAATCATAGAAACATAGAATAGTTAGGGTTGGAAAGGATATTAAGATCATCTAGTTCCAACCCACCTACCAGGGGCAAGGACACCACCCACTAAACCATGCCACCTAAGGCTATGTGCAACCCGGCCTTGAACACCGCCAGTGATGGATCATTCACAACATCCCTGGACAGCCCATTCCAGTGCCCAAGGAAGTTGTGATTGCTTCATCGCTGGTGGTGTTCAAGGCTGGGTTGGACATAGCCTTGGGTGGCATGATTTAGTGAGAGATGTTACTTCAGTTAACGCTGTTCATCCCATTTCAAGAAAGCTATTTCATCATTTTTGTATGACGAAAATGGAATACACAAGAATGTCTCATATAGTAGAATGGGGAAAACCCTGGAACTTATATGTTTTGTTTAACAAGCACAAGCAGTAAAATGCAGGTGATCAGAAATACTTGTTCTCCATGTCCTGTCCTTAGAAAACAGGAGACATTCATTTAAATTAGAAGGCAGTACACTCAAATTGTACTTTAAAACTCACTGTGACCACACCTCTGGCCAGAAAAACGTTGGGAAAAAAATCTTATATCTTAGAACTTCAGGCTATGTTAAACAACAGAGACCAAGTCAGAACTTTTAGAAATCAATGGTCAAAAGGCATTTATTTCACTTTGATTTTCAGCACCTTTCTTTATTTGCTACCTTTCTGTTGCTTGCTACCACCTGAGACTATGTGCATTATTGGTAACTTAACTGACACTTTCTTTTGGTGCTCACTGCAAATTGTGTTAATAGGCAATAAATTAAATCCATTAGAACTACTGTCTTCACAACAGAATTTAGTTCAAAGAAGCTTTGAATCAAGACATAATCAAATTTTTAGCCCTGAGGCTTCATAATCATTTTAGATTGATCAAAGGAGGAAGTTTTATGTTATGTTTAATCTAATCTAATTGAGGACTGCTACTAACACAGGTAGTTTTGCTCTCCTCCCTGTCATCTCTCCTCATATGATCCTGCCCTTTTTAATTCTTCGTGTCTCTTTGGCTCACCTTTCTGACCCAGCTACTTACATGTTATATGTGGTACTAAGCAGGGGCGGGGAAAGATATGAACAGAAGATCATGATGGCCCATTTTTGAAGTGGATTATGCATAATGAAAATTGTACACTTACCTCAAGTCTTCTTTTCATACCTATATGCATGTTCCCCTTTGAGTCTTTTTTGACAACTACAGTGGTCGTACAGCCTGGCATAAATTTTTTTCTTATATATGATTCATATCATAAAATAAGTAAAGGTAACAGAAGCAAATAGCAGGGAAACCCTGATGAGGAGGTGAAGATAGTTATGGACAGAATTATACTTTGTAATGGCTGCTTGGTTTAGGATGATTGAAGATCACTGTGGAGAAATAGAAAAATGCCAGATTCAGGTCCTCTAATGGCCATGTTTCATTTAGCCTTTCAAAACACAGAGAAATAGGTCATATAGAAATCATAGTCTTGCACTGAAAAAAAAAATCTGTCTCTCCTGGAAAGTTTGATACTAGCTCTGTTTCTGATATGGGTCTTAGATGACTTGAGGCTATACGTAGGATAAGCAACATAGTGAGTTGCACCGAGAAATCAAAATGTAACTGCTGCAGGACAGATAGCAAGCATTAAATATTTTCCTCACAAAGAATCATAGAATCATAGAATAGTTAGGGTTGGAAAGGATCTTAAGATCACCTAGTTCCAAGCCCCCTGCCATGGGCAGGGACACTCACACTAATCCATGCAACCCAAGGCTATATGCAACCCAGCCTTGAACACCGCCAGTGATGGAGCATTCACAACTTCCCTGGGCAGCCCATTCCAGTGCCTCATCACACTTACAGCAAAGAATTTCTTCCTCAAACCAATCCAAACTTCCCCCATTTAAGTTTGAACCCGTTACTCCTTGTCCTCTCATTACAGTCCCTCATGAAGAGTCCCTCCCCAGCATCCCTATAGGCCCCCTTGAGATACTGGAAGGCTGCTATGGGGTTTCCATGCAGTCTTCTCTTCTCCAGGCTGAACAGCCCCAGCTTTCTCATCCTATCTTTAATTTTATTAGAAACTGTATCAAAACATACTTTTAGGAAAAAAAAATGTACTTACTTTAGATGCAACACTGGTCCATCTTCACTTAATAGGCTGATCATTAGTAACTACATTCTTTTAAAAATCCAAACTTGATGCTAAATGTTGGTGTTACGTAATTAACATTTGCATCTCATTGCCAAAAAATAGTTATTTTGATGCAAGATTTCTTCTTCTTCTTCCCCAACGTCTGATGTAACAAATACCACTCCGTGTCTTTGTGTTTTGACAATCACTGTGTATTACAGTACAGTACCATGAGGTTTCTTTGCTAGGAAGAATATGGAAAGAAAACTTGATAAAAATCTGCAGCCACTTATATGACAATCCATTCTTTGCTTTATAACATTTTGCCTTACTATGTAACATGTTCTACTCCTACACTTTGGACCAATTCTATGATGACGCTACACATAAATCTTTTCAGCCGCAAACTTTGAAATAAGTTTTGTGATGAATTTGAGATTTTTTCTTTTTTTCATTTAAGACTGCCATGGGAAGGGACAGGACAGGAAAGGACTGACAACAATCCTGTATAGGTATGTGCAATCTCACAGTACCATGTGCCATGTACAGACAACACATACACATCACATACGCCTTTTTGAAACAAGGCTTACTTCAAAAGATGTTTTTTTTTCCAAAACAGGTTACTGGAATACTCAATTAAGTATGTTATCTCTAAACAATGCCTATGAACAGTGGTAATGCACAAGTTCATATTCACAGGGGTGCATGAGATACCTGAATACAGAAGATACTTTACAACAGAAAATGCTATAAAACCCAATAAGCTAATTAAAGTTTATCTCAATAGGAAAGTAGGATTTACTGTTGTTCTGATGCAGCACAACTCCACCAGATCAACAACCATTTTTGCCGCCCATTAATTTGGCTGCAACCCAATCAAACTGATTTAGTTGAAAGTTACTAAAGAACAAGACCGTTGTAGTCTTCAATTGACATAAATCTGGGAGGATTACTTCCCAGTCTGTCTTCCTGCTTTGATGTTGTTCAGTAATGCATGCACAATAAGCACATAGTTTCCTTATATTCCTTACGTGCTTCTTGGTGGTCCAAATTGTGTATATTTCAGAACAGAAAAGTACCAATTTTCCATATAATAGTCACTGCAAGGGAGCAAGTTATACAAAGACAATAAAAAGACAAAGCACATATTAGCACAATCTTAAGGATAGCTATAATTTAAATCCATAAATATGAAGGGAAGGAATATGTAATAACCCACACTGAAAACAAAGTATAATGCATATGGTCTGCACATTTCTTGGCAACAAAGGCAGATCTCAGGAATTGCATTCCTTGCCACATAGGGATATATTTTAGAAATATCTTAGTATTTAAAACTTGTCAGCTGACTTAAAATATGAATTACTCATTACTTAAGTTGCCCTTGTTAGATGTTTATCTAATATAGCAGGATAACTTGTTTGGGTAGTGTTTGGGCTACTTGGATGTGAGTTCTTGCTTTCAGCTCAACCTTAGATAAGAATGCTCAAACTATATATGGCAATAAGATGGAGAGTGACAGAGGGAGAGAGAAAGAGCATATATGCCATTCTGAAGTCTAAATATGTCTTGCAGAACTCTGCAACAATGAAATGTATTGACAGGGGTCAGTTAGATTTAGTTGGTAGAAAATATATCGCCAATAGAGTTGTTCAGACTGTGTCTTTGTTCATCAGTATCATTTCTGCCATATGGGTTACTAAATAGAAGTCCATTTTCTGGAAATCCCATTGTTGCCTTGCTAGAGTGAAATGGCTTTTCTTTTATACACTTTAAGCCAAGGAACTAAAATTACATCAAATACTGATGACATTACAAACTTAATGCTTTACTGTTAAAAAAAAACTGCAACAACCACTCAAGCCACCAAATAAAAAAAAAATAATAAAAAAAAAAAAACAAAAAAGGAAAAGAAAAAAACAAAAAAAAAAAAACCAACCATGAGAGAGGGAGGATAGCTATGAAAGGATTTTTTAATGGAGCTCTTGGACAGGAATATTAAAATGTGATTTGTCAATCTCCACATTTAAAGGAGTAAATCTACTGAGAGATCATCAAAACCAACTCCACAGAGAATTCACCAAAGTCAGAAGTGGTTTTATCAGCATTTACTGACAAACTAAAGCATTTTTATGAACTCTGATTTTATCCAACATTATCAGAAATTTCCCAGACTGTGTGGAAACTGAATAGTCTACCAAATAAAGATGTCAATAAAGTTTAAAAGAGTATGAAGCTGCTTAACTGGGACCTCTCTGGAGGAGGAAGGACACCATCTGAATATGCATTAATGTATTAGTTTCAAGAGATTATTTTGTGCTATAGTGGCCTCGACATCTTTTACTTGGAGGTGTATAAAATCTACATTTCTGAACAGCTACCACTATCAATAACAGATTTAGGCTTTTATCAGTCGTTGGATGTACTTCTTGACATTTAGAAAATGGCAATAAAGCTGGTGAAGGGTCTGAAGAATGTCTGGTGAGGAATGGCTGAGGGAACTGTGGTTGTTCAGTCTGGAGAAGGCTCAGAGGGGACCTTATCGCTCTGTACAGCTACCTGAAATTAGTGAGGTGGTGAGGTTGGTCTACAGTGAGGTTGGGGTTTGTCTATTCTCCCAAGTAACAAGCAATAGGACAAGACATAATGGCCTCAATCTCCACCAGGGGAGGTTTAGATTAGATATTAGGAAAAATTTCTTTACCAATAAGGTGGTCAGGTATTGGAATAGGCTTCCGAGGAAAGTGGTGGATTCACCATCACTGGCAGTGTTCAGAACCTGTATAGATGAGGCCCTCAGTGATATGGTTTAGTTGAAGTCCTGAGATAGTGGTTGTATTTAATCTTAAAGGTCTTTTCCAACCTCCTTGATTGTATAAAATATTTATAATTCTCAATCATTAAAGCACTTAGTAAGTTTTCATGAATTAGAGTTTACTAAATCCTCCTTTCTATAGAGTTTTTAACCAAAAGTCTCTCTCCTGAATGCTAGAGAGTTGAGTTGCTTATTAATTCAATGGTCTCATAATAAATAGGATCAAATCCCACAGTGTGGTAAAGTTTCATTAATTTGTTTCGCTTATATTGAGCTCAAGTACCTGAAGTTCTTGTAACATAATGGCACACTGACAAGGAAGAGACTGTGAAGAAAGAAAAGGAAATTACATGATTATTTTTAGGAAGTTTCATCATTCACACTGGAGCTGAAGCACATTATAATTGTACTCAAATGTACATAGCAATGCAATTCATTTTTTCAGAGTATTAATAACCTGAAAGTATCAATAAGCTGCATAGTAACAGGTTAAAATTCATTTCACTTCTTATCATCAAATGAAAATTGCATCAACTTTTAGCAGGTATACTGTTTCTTTGATGTTTCATGTCTATTACACTGTTCATATTGTGTTACATACAGGAACTTAACACAATATGACTCCTCAATCTGGATATGGCTCACATTTAAAATTCTGACTTGGAGGAATAATACAGGGTGACATGGATGGAATGAAGGATTTTGATTCTGTTTGATTTTGAATTCCCTTATGTTTCTGGCTATAAGTGAAATCCTAAAGATAAAATTGTATTTGCTCATCATCGCTGGTTTGAAAGTTTAACGAAAATTTGTGAATGTATAAACTATTCATTTAATACGAAGGAAACGATTAATTGCATTTTACATTTTCCAATTCAGCTGAAAATTGGTGCTATTTTTGATGCTGACAGGGAGGGGCCAGGAATCTGAGTCTGTAAAGCATTTTTACAGTGAAGGCATTGTCTCCCTTGAGGGTTTCTATAGGAATATTTTATAGAACCTGATAAAGCACCAGATGTCTCAGATGGTAAAGCACCAGATGTCTCAGATGGTAAAACACCATACTGAGAAGAGCCATACAAGATCCTAATAGATATTTTGAATTCTAAAGCCTTGTATCAATATCGCTTACTGATACTTATTTTATTACACTGCTGTGAAGCAGCAGAATCTGATATTTGCATGTTTATAGCTTTGACTGATTAATCTCTTTTCTTGTATGATTGAATCAACACAAAGAAGGAAAAGCTCAGAAACAAAATAAAACAAGTTTGAAAGCTATAATTAAACTTAAGTATACCATCTCTAAAACATTCTTGGTTTTCATGCTACCTTAGATATTAGCAATGTTGTAACTTACATTGAAAGTTAATACATATTACATTGTTTTTGTTTTATTTCTATACATATTTACTGTATATAGTTATTGAATAAAATAATTTATGAAACCCTATCACTTGTAAAACCTGGGGGGAAGCAGAGGATGATCAATATACCCAGAGATTTCCTTTGACTGGATCTCAGAACACGAGTAGAATTTTCTTAGTGTCTAAAATTAAAAATCAAGAATTTTGTTTCTCTCTTCTTTAGTTTCCGATAAATTTAAGTTATAAAGAATAGTGTGTGACATTGGACTTCTGTGCTGTGTTTCATAATCTGCAACTGTGCTTCAGGCAAATGGACTGTTGCTAGCAGTAGGTTTGAGCATGACACTGTTTTTTATTGATGTATTTCATACATCAGTTTCTTCATTAGTGGTTCACAGGAAATCCAGAACACACGGAAAAAATTATAAAACATGCAATCATGGCAAAGAATGTATCTTTTAAATATTATATACATGAAACAATTAATGGCCAAAATGTATAAATAGATTAAGTTAGAATCATAATCAGAACTATGAGGTATCATCTTAAAGAATTCAGAGAGTAGATTGGGCTATTTACAGGATTAGTTTTAAAAGTTGTTAAAGTAAGTACTAGGTATGAGATCAAAGAAATAGTTCAATAAATCCTGTAGCATCTTGAGGAAAATTGCAAATAGCAAAAGTTCATAATAAAGAAATCATTAAGTTTAATTTTTATCAAAGAAAATTCAACAATTTATTATAGAATGTAAAATTAATACGCACTGCTTAATTCCTCTGATTTCAGAAAAGCACTAACCTATTAAATCACAACAAATTTGATTTGTAGAGCAGTGAGTAGAATGACAGTTCGAAATAATAAAAAAAAAAAAAGAAAATAATAATTTTATCTTTGATTAAACTTCTGATTTAATTTTATTTACTTTGGAAAGTAGTGTTAGCAATGACCTGCAAAACTTTGCATATCATCATCCAGATATTTTAATATCGTAATTTTTTTTATTTCTTTCTGTCACACTGCAGGTTTCTGATCTCTATTATACCAGATTCAAGCCAGGAAAGATCTGTAACAGCATTTTCACATAGTTTTTCCCTGACCAGAAGGAAGGAGAGGCTTACAATAAGTCATGGATTGGAAAACTTCAAGTACTGAGTTCTGAAAAGAAAAATTAATGTAATAACAGATTTAAAGAGTTAAATGCGTAATTTTGGCCAAATGAAAGTTAGATGTTGCAATGACAGGTCTATGAATACTTGAGGGAACAATGCCAAGCAGGGTCACATGAAAAGGAGACAGAGAAGTCTTACTGAAAATTGCTGATCAATAAAACAACAAAAATCCTTAGAGAAGATTCTCAAACTAAAGCCAAGAGTGGAGAAAAGACTGTAAATGCAATTTTGAGACCTATTCTTTGCTGGCAGAGGGTTGGACTAATGACAGGGTATATCTTTCAGAATTTTAGATTTTTTGATCCTTTATAGCCTAAGACAGATTGGGCTAAATATCTTCCTCCTGGGATTACTTGAAAGATTAAAGTGGGAGAACTGGAAATTTCTCAAAGAGTCTGAAAAAATAAATGCTATTGGTGTAACTTATTAAAATGAAAAGGCTAAAGGGTGATTAGCAATGATTCTGGCTCATAAAGTTTATTTGACGTATTTATATATGTATATTATTATTGCTACATATTTCACCAATGCATTTATAATCAGAAATAGAAGTTGAGAGGCATTTTGACTTATGTGATTGCAAACTTCCAAATAATTTTTGGAGTTACCCACTTCTAGTGATCCATGTGGGTTCTAGTGATACAGATAGAAGTAGCCTGGAGAACATAAGGACTAGAGCTCTGTGATTGAATATTAGGGGCTCTGGAGCGCAGATTGTCTTTTCATCAATTCTCCAGGATACAGGGCAAGACCTTAAAAAAGCTAGGAGGATTGGCCAGGTTAATAAATGGTTAGAAGGGTGGTGCTATTGTCAGCAGGGGGTTGGGTTTCTTGAAAGGGGGACTCAATTTAGTAGGCCAGGTCTACTGGGGGTGCATGGAAGCTGGTCTGACAAAAAAAGAGTGGATTTGGCAGGAAGCTTGCCAGACTGGTCAAGGATGCTTTAAACTAGATGTGTTGGGGGAGGGCAGCAGCATTCCATCCCAACACACCAAGTCACTTGCCAGCACCTATAGTAAATGTTCGGAGCAATGTAGAGATATTCCAACTGCTCCAGCCAATGAGCCAGCTTCATTTGGAGCTCGACTCAGATGCCTCTATACAAACACCCGTAGCATGGGGAACAAAAAAGAGGAATCAGAGATGTGTGCAATACCGAAACATGGTGAGACAGCTCCTATGATTGGTGTATTGGAATGGAAGGTTACAGGCTCTTTAGGAAAGACAGGCCTACTGGGTGGGGCTAGGGAGTTGCTATTTATGTTAGGGATAGGCTGGAGAGTATGGAACTCTATCAGGGGACAGGTAAGCAGCCAACAGAGAGTTTGTGGGTCAGGGTTAAAGGGAGAATAGCGATGGGAGATATTATTGTGGGGATCTGTTACAGACCGACTGACCAAGAGGACTCGCTGGATGAAGAGCTCTCTAGTCAGACAGGAATAGCCTCATGCTTGCAGGCCCTTGTTCTGCTGGGGGACTTCAAGCACCCTGATACCTGTTGGAGGGACAGCATGGCCGAGCACAAGCAATCCAGGAAGTTCCTCAATTGCATGGAAGACAACGTCCTTCTGCAAGTAATAGAAGAGCCGACAAGGAGAGGTGCCATGCTTGACCTCGTCCTTACCAATAGGAAAGGGCTGGTTGGAAATGTGACGCTCTAGGGCAGCCTTGACTGCAGCGATCATGAGATGGTCAAATTCGAGATCCTCAGGACAGTGAGAAGGGCGTGCAGCAAGCTCAGTGCCCTGGACTTCAAGAGAGCAGAATTTGGCCTCTTCAGGAACCTGCTCAATAAGATTCCATGGGATATAGCCCTAGAGGGCAGGGGGGCCCAAGACTGTTGGTTGATATTCCAGGATCACCCGCTGCAGGCTCAGGAACAATACATCCCAACTAGAAGGAAGTGCTGCAGGAGGGCCAGGAGACCTTCTTGTATGGATAAGGATGTGTTGAGGAAAATTCAAAGGAAAAAAGAGGCATCTAAAAGGTAGAAGGAAGGACAGGCAGCCTGGGAAGAATACAGGGATGTTGTCTGGGAAGCTAGGGACGAGGTTAAGAAAGCAAAGGCCCACACTGATACACTGGAGGGAAGGAATGCCATCCAGAGAGACCTTGACACACTTGTGTGGTGGGCTGATGCCAACCTGATGAAGTTTAACCATGCCAAGCGTAAGGTCCTACACCTGGGTCTGAGCAATCCCAGGCACAGCTACAGGTTGGGCAGGGAAGAGATTCAGGACACCCCTGAGGAGGACTTGGGAGTGTTCGTTGAGAGAATGAACACGAGCCGGCAGTGTGCTCTTGCAGCCCAGGAAGCCAACTGTATCCTGGGCTGTATCAAAAGGAGTGTGACCAGCAGATCGAGGGAGGTGATCCTGTCCCTCTACTCTGCTCTTGTGAGATCTCACTTGCAGTATTGTGTGCAGTTCTGGTGTCCTCAACATAAAAAGGACATGAAACTGTTGGAACAAGTCCAGAGGAGGGCCACG
>JASSUY010015644.1:0-65239 GCA_032466535.1 Forpus xanthops | reverse complement strand
CCCCCCCCCCCGTGCTAAGAGGAGCAAGGAAAATAAACAATGCTCTGCTTTATCTCTTTGCTTCCCCCTCTTCAGTTAAATTCGAGGGAGGGGAGTGGATTTGAGCATACGAACAGCTGCTTAAAATCTAATATAGACAAATAGACATCTTGTATAACATTAAGTTTTAGTAGGCAACTCATTTATTTTGAAGTGCTCTTGCGAATAGTTTGGCAAAGAGCTTTTTCTCTCTCCTGTTCCTGGAAAGTAGCTGGAGCGTTTGCTGAGGCAGAAGGAAAAGGGCGCTGAGCTCGCTCACCCCAGCGCTCCGGGCTGGGACTGCTTCTCCTTCACCCAGCCGAAAAATTAATAAGAACCCCCCCAAAAAAAAATACAGTGAGGATAAAACATCTATGTATTATTCGGGTAATTTAGCTGTCCTGCAAACAGCTTTGGAGAATTTTAACGCTTTCAGCGTTTGAAATGCAAAGCTCCGGGACATTCCCAGGCTCGTGCGATATTAAACCGAAAATGTCCTGCTCCAGGGGTATCTTTCGTTTGGAAATTCCTCGGTAAAAGCGGATTCCGCCGTGGGGAGCTGCCGGCGATGGGGCAGGGTGCTACTGCCTCGGCGGCTGCCCCGTACGTTATCTCTGAGTACGGAGAGTAATAAATTGGGGTCTGTATTTGATAGGAACGACGGAGCTAAGACGGCACCGGGCTGAAAGCAAACCTGTGGGCAGCCAAACGTGAGGAGAGAGGCTCCAAACGAGAGAACGAACAGAAAATACGCTAGACTAAGTGAAAAATAAAGATTTAATTCGCCGCACTGGGTCTGGAATCTCCTCTCCGGGTGAAGGAGCTTCTTCTGCCCTTCCCTCGCGGGCTTCGTGTCCAGAGGGCTGGATATGGGGGATAAAAAAGGAAAACTCTAATTGTTTGGGTGCTCCTGAGGAGACCAGGTCTCTCCGCTTGAGCTGTTGCTCTCTCCTGCCTTTCGCATTTAGTTGTAGGGACAAAAAGAAGTTGCCTTAAATGTTCGTTATATGTATATATATATGTTTCTGCTTCGTATTAAGACGATCTGGTGAATTACTAGATGGGAAGCAGCCTGCTGCTCAGGTTAGAATATTCTGCCCGTTGAGGGGGTTGTTTATCGTTTTTTTTCCCCACAGAAACCGATTTCTTGAGCTCCCGGTGCGGCTGCCGCGAGTGAAGAGCAGTCTGTACTTTACTGCTCGGGGAAAGAAGAGATCGAGGGGTTAAAATATGAGTGGTTTTAATGCTGGGATCCTTCGCACATTTATAGTTTTATTTTTATTCTTTGCTGTTAAAAAAAAAATTCTCAATTTAGGAGGGAGAATAAAATTTAGAAACGCGAAGCGTGATTGGAAACCTTTTTTTTTTTTTTTGGAGGAAGAAGGGAAAGCAGAAAGGCGAGAGCTGTAGGGAAAGCATTAAATCCCCGTTCCCTGCAGCTGCATGGGGCTGCTTAAACTCCCTTACGCGGGTCGGGAATGGGATGAAGCGGAGCTCCGGCCCGGAGAGCAGCCGTGCCCCGGCCAGGCGGACCCGCGGAGCGGCCGGGCCGGGGCTGGAGGTGATTTATTGTGTGTTTGTTTGAGATCGTTCCCCCAAAGCAGAAACAAACCATTGATCTCTCTGAAAGGCGAAAAAAAACCCGGTTCTGCGGCGAGAGGCTTTGCTCCCACAGGCGGAGAGGAGCCGGTCCGTGGACTGGGAGGGGGGCTGCGGGAGCTCCGCGCCAGAGCAGCCGATGCACAGGGTGATGGGGTGTTTTCTCTTGCTGCTCGGAGCAAGGGAATAGATAATTTTACTCCCAAAACCTCAGCTTGGCTCAGGAGGAACCCTCTCTTTGCTCTCGCTTTAGGTCCTAACTTAATTTTCCCGCTTATGGAAGGGATGGAGCCGGCCAGAGCTCCGGCGGCGGCTGGACAGGGCTGTTAGCCCTCAATTATAACTTCATTAATATCTTGTGCTCATGGTCAGCAGCGCCTCCCCGGAGCAGCAGATCGCCCTGCCTGCACGCCGGGCGGCGGAGGCAAAGCGTGCAGCTAGTGCCAGGTATTCTCGTTATTATTTGTTATTATTATATCGCTGGTGTCCTCGCATCCCAGCTCGCTCCCCAGGGCTGGGAACCGCACCAACCCCGAGGTGTTAACGAGGGGACTAAAGGCCGAGGCTGGGCAGTGGGAAGCGGAGCGGCCGCGGAACCCCGCGAGGGGAGCAGAGTGGCCGGGTCCGCACCACCGGTAGTGCCGGAGGAAACGCCTTGGGTTTTCTTTACGGGCTCATTTTCTCAGAGGAGGATTTTACTGCACGCGTAAAGAATTTTGAAAAGCAGTGGTAAATATTTTCTCTTCTGGCAAGTTATTTACTGGCATGAAGAGAGGATTCCCCCCCCCCCCTTCCCCCTTTATAAAGCTACATGTGGTGACCATATAGGACCAGAAATAATGTGGCCTTTCTGGTTTTGAAGAACTGCTAATGTCATTAAAGGTCTTCCTAACACACCAGCTAGGAGTTCAAAAAGCCTCGTCTTTTATCCTGGGCATATATTTGGTTGTTTATAAAGTGCAGACTTCCTTACGCTTCAAGTGCATCAGGAGGATTTCTTAACTCTGTAGTAGGATCTGTTTCCAACTATATTCTTCTTTGGAAATTGGACTGGTTAACTAGTGTCTTTCACACTCTTTTCTGGCTGCTATTTTTATACATTCAACCACAGAACAGCTTCCCGCACACAGAAGCAAACAAAGAATTTTTCCCTTCTGCTTCGTATTACAGCAAAATATCTGCCCTGGCCACTAATTGTCCATTAGTGCTAATAAGTGGCTAAAACAATATTAGAAGATAACCCGAGCAACCTGTCTTCTTTATTTTCATTTGACTTACTGAAGTAGGGAAGGGTTTTGACGAAGACCCGACTAGACGTGGCCAGGGAATCTGTGTACTAAACTTTTGGACTATTGATTTTGAGGGTCACTTATCTAAGCTAAGTTCAAAGTGTCACCTGCTTTAATCCTTTCTCTGTCATGCTCGGAGAGACTCCACACAGTCCATAGTCCACTTCTCAGAGTGCCTGGAAAAAAAACTCCCTCTGTCTCGTTGTTCCCCCCCTCTATTTTCCTTCACAAATACATTAGGAATTTCTAACCTCGATTCTGAGCTCTTAGGAAAAACTCATTTCAATTCAATTACTAATATTTTCCGAGCATGTCGTTTGTAATGTATTAGGATGAATTATATGTGTTTTTAAAGAAAGGGGGTGAAAAAATAGAATAACCCGGAGAAAAAGGCCTTTTCTATTAAATAGAAACAAGATGTTCAAATATAGAATGCATGAATTTGAAATCTGGTGTTTTCCACCCTTGGATGCTTGATGGCATTGTAAAAAAGTCCAATTTGCTGCTTCTGCAATTTAAATCCTTACATCGAAACATAAATTATCTACCGGGATATTATTTTTAATTAAAATTCTCTTTCCTGAAGGAGTTGGTTTTAACTTCTCTTTTCCTGAAGATTTCTTTTCCCTCGGATTTTACGTTTTCCTTAATTGAGGGATTTTTCAAGCCGTGTCTTGCAAGCGGCTCGGGATTTTTTGCAACTTTGACAGAAAACAGCCCGCTTGGTTTGGTTTGATTTGGGTGAAAACGCATAGTTTTGAAAAAACTCCGAGGGAGTGGAAAACTTGGAGCTCCTCAGACATGTCAATGAACAGTGTTCACACACACACACACAAAAAAACTCCCATGTTTTTTCAATGAGCTCTTGAATGTCAAGTTCCACACTAAGGCATTGGAGGGGCAAACCTAAATTTATGCATCTCCAGGCAGTTTTAGGCACCTAAATAGAAACGCAGCAGTTCTCAGAAGTGCTGAACCCTCACAAATCTGGGTGAAGACAAGGAAGACAACTCTGGCTCATCGCCCCTAAAATCTCGTCCCTTTTCTCTCGTTGCTCACATGTGACTGGAAGCACTTGGACTGGCTGTTGAGTTCAGCCGCCTTTATCGTTTCCTCTTAGAGAAGACCTGAGGAAGCACGGAAAAGTACTCCTGTATTCAGCAAAGTAAGGGACTTGAAGCACTTGGTGAGCTTCAAAAGATTTGAGAGCAGTAGGGCAACACACCTGCTTTATGTTAGATGTATTGATGGTCTGAGAGGAACCACCTTGTCCACTCAGCCCTGCATTCCCGAGCAATCCCATAACGGGCCCCAGAAGGGTTCCTTGGGAACCACAAAACACCTCCCACCACCAGGGAACAAACACTTGAGGACTGGTAGGAGAGATAAACAGGCTGTCAAGTGATGGAGGATCCCAGGACCAGAGCGGAGGCCTTGAGGGCTCACAATGTTCCCCAGTCTCGTGTTGAGCTGTTCTGAAAACGCACAGGTTATTCTGTGTTTTGATTCAGTGCCTTATCTGTCAGAAGTCTCCCCTCCTGTCGTTTCAGGCTAAAAGAGGCCACAACACAAAAAGAGGAGAGGGGATGTGTGAAATTTCTAGCAATAATGAGAAAAAAAAAAATTGAGGAAAATCATCATCTTTTTGCCCACTGGGAAATCTGGAAAAAAAAAAAAAAGAAAGAAAAAAAGAGGGATTCTTCTGTTAGTTGGAGCTGGTGGGTATTGAGGCAGCGTATGTCATAATTTCTCATGGGTGTTTTTAGGCTTTAGTGGGTTCTCTAGAAATGCTGGGGTCCTGGTGCATCAGCTGAAGCTCTAGTGACCTGTTCATCCTCCCCTCTCTTTTGACACTCATGTCACTAAGCATGTGCCCTGTGTCCCACCAAATAGGGAAGGTGAATAGGAATGGAGGACACAGAATTATTGGGGCAGGTACATCTGCTAATATGTCTTAGTGGTTTCATTAACTTTTTTTCCCTCCTTTTCCTGTAATTTCTGAATCAATCATTCTGCTATCAGCTAGCTCTAGAGATGGATGAGTAACACTAGTGAGATAAAAGAGCAAGCCTCCCTTTCCTGTGATTTGGCTGCTTTCTGTTAACAGTGCTGAGTGCCATTATTTCCCATAAAAAACATCTGGAAAATCTTCAATGTGTAGTGGAGAAAGTGGCTCTTCTCTGCTTTGTACTCCCCTTTGATCCAACATGGAGCACAAGTCACTGCCTCCTGAGATCAATAGCTCCCATCCTGGGACTTTTTTCATTTACATATGCTGTGGGTGATTTGAACCACTTTAGGAAAATAGGAATGTCAAGTCCCTTTTGCCTTAGAATATGTTTATTTATGGAGTAGTGACAGCAAGGCCAATGCCAAGAAGAGAATGGCATGGACCAGCTGGATATCCCCCGAGTACAACCAGTTGAACTGTTCCTCTGAGTTTGTTGGTTCACCTTTTTAATACCATCCGACTATAGATTCACAGAAGCACGGGTGGCCATTACTCTGTTGTACAGCCTCATGGTGATCAAAGCAGAGACTTCCAGAGCCACTTGTGTCAGCTGCTATACTTTGAGTTTAAGCTGCCTACCTGGAGTAGTGATGGGTTCAAAGCCTCCTCAGACTGCAGGGACTGAAAAGGGAAAGGTATTGCATGCCCTCAGGTTCCGCATAAGTACGAAGTTGTGTTCTGGTCTTTTTAACCAAGAGTAGCCAAGCTGTGATTTGTGAGCTTTGTGCAGCTCTCTGATACTTTGGATGTGGCTCCTGTGCCAGGGTTTTGTCTTGGTGAGGCAATGGTGGCTTGAGGCTACCACTGGTAAGCATGGCCTAGGCAGGAGGGCTTTGAGCTCTATCTTAAAGGGCTGGCATTAGACACAGTCTTGCATTCAGCACAGCCTCATTCAAGAATGGATCTATGTGATTTTAAACACCATGCCCTAGCAGTGACTAGCGTTCAGTCTTACTCATTCCTTAGTAAAGAGATATCTGCCTGGGTGAGAGTTACTGTGTTATTATCCCTTTCTTTAAGAAAGTAGCTGTTGGATATGCAAAAAGGTCTGGCTGTACTGAACAGCAACTTTTGCATTCAATGAATGGCTCAGTCGGATGGACTTTGAGCTGTTTGTCTGCTCAATGCCTCAGCTTTCCAGCACTAAATCCTGTAGTACTCGACCTGAAAGGTCCTGCTAATATGAGTAGGATCAAGCACAGGACTACAAAGAGCAAGGGAGGTCATTATTTTCACAGGAACTGAAAGTTGGACCCTAAATCTTGGGAAGAGAGCAGTGCCTAGAAAACAGCTGTCTAATATATCTGCAGTACTAAACTGGTAGCAGGGAGGGGAGCATAAAAATGTGTTTTGCAGTATAATATTGCTTTGTGCCTCCAGAAAGTCTTCTAATTTTATGTTTTAAAGGCAAACATTACAGCTAATTGAAGAGCAGAGAGGAAAAAATGGATCTCCTTTTCTAAGCGCCAGTAAGACTGGGTTCTGGGCCAGTGGTTCTGTGAGAGGTCTCCATTTACTACCTGTCCTAAACCTCAGGTATTTTAGAAGGAAAATGCCCGCCGTATATTAGAGAGAAAAGTCATTAAATGGATGTCAAGGAAAAAAAAAAGAGAGGAGGACAGAGAAAACCCATATGACTGAATTTATGGCTTGCTTAAGAAGCACAAGGTAGCACTGAGAAAACATGAATGAGAGCAAGGGGGCATCCACGCAATGGAAAAAGCATTTACCACTTGCAGCCTTCCCAGTAGTGACCTCAGAAGAGGTCCACCAGGTTGACAATGTCACTGTCCCATCCCTGCATCTCAGACCCTCCTCCTGCTTTTCCACCCAGCACTCTCCCTTTGAATAGAGCAACCTTCCTCTGCCTCACTGGGAGTTGGATTAGGCTCCATGCCCAGAATGTTGCTCAGTTTTTATTGCTACAGTGAATGCACCCATTTGCCTCTGGAGGAAACGGGGCTGAGCTCGAGCAGTCCTGAGCCAGCAGGAAATTCAAGGCTTTGTGGGCATCGAGGCAGGAGCCAAGTTAAATGAGCACGAGGCAAAGCAAATGCTCTCAGGGACAGCGGATCCATGGTGGAGGCTCGGATTTGAGTAGGAGGATGCAGGAAGAGGGCAATGTGGAATTTAGCCATGACCTGGATGGAAGCAGGGTGTTCAAAGTGCATGGTGATGCACTAGGGCTCAGGATGGTGAATCAGCCAAGGGCTGTGGGTAGCTTAGGAGATCTACCTGGATCTTTTCTGCAGGAAAAGTTGTTTACTTACCCAGGTGTTGTCATAGAAGTATGGGTAGAGCTAGGAGCAAGAGGGTTCCCTCTAATGCAATGGGTGGGAGTAAAATGTGGGCAGGAGGCATGCAGAAACCGTGGGTTTGGCATTGCTGTGTGCTCCTGTTGAACTCCAGGCTCTCCTTTAGCAGGTGGTCAGGAGCTTACTTAAAGAAACGTAAATCCCATCCTAGAGGGCATCATCTGTCTTTCCTGGCCCATCTCCTTCCTGTCTCTGGTTTCAGTAATGAGACTCTGCAGTCCCTGACTCAAGGTGATGACTCTTCCCAGTTCTGCAGATGCTGTCTTGCAGGGATCTGCATACTTGATCTTACAGCAGATGCTTCATGGTGCTGTTGCTCCAAGTATCTACCCCCCTACATGCCAGTATACAAATCATCACAAGATTTAAGGGGTTTGGGGGGACAGAAATTGGAAAATGCCAGTGAGGAGCAATGATTCCCCTTCCACTCCCCACTCACTTCCCTGTGACTAGAACAGTTGAATGTAACTTGGTTTAGTGTTTTTTTTCTTGTTAGTTTTGTGCCTGATTGGATGTCCTAGCTCAGCTCTAGTGTCAGACAGCTGCTGTGGAGAGGGATAGGTTAGTCCCTGCCTCTTCTTGCCTTCATTTCCCTAGTTGCTGTCTCCTCCTGTACTCCTTGCATCAGACTTGCAGGCACTGGCTATGGGGTGGACAGGTTCAGCTGTCTGAGCTGACAGCTGATTAACCCCATCCAAAACATGGCAAAGGAACTGGATTTTGTGTCAGATCAGGTACTGAACTGATCACCTTATGGCCAGATCCGCTTTGCCTTGGAGTGGCTTTGGGATGATCAAGCCAAAGGAGGCTGCTGCAAATACTTGCTTTAACCACATTCCTAAAGGACTGTGAAGGGGAAAATGGGAAACAGGCTCAGTAGGAATCCTGCTCTGAACTTGGAGGGTTCAAAGAGCTTGGGAGAAAACATCTATTTTCTCCTCTGCTACTAGCATGCCCCATGGCCTCAGACACCACCTAATCCTTCTGTGCATGCCTTGTCCCATCCTTCTACCTCACGAATCCAGAGTGGCAGGACTGGCCTCTCCCCGTGCACTTGTAGGATGCTTCACACGGTGGTGTCTGTCACACCATGGCCTCTGGACTCTATCACAGCCCTACTACTATTAATAATCCAGAGGATTAGAAAGATAAGCCAGTTACAGCAAGATTTGGGCTTGTCAGTGCTGTCCACTGACTTGTGGTATCTCATAGGTGGGGGAACTGCTCGGGTCTGTTTATTTACAGTCTATAACTTTGCAAATGGTATAAGAGTGGCTCAAGTTTTATTTCTTTGCAAGCTCCTCAGCGTAGGAGACATCTATGCTGACAGAATTATTTGTTTCTTTTTTTCCCCTTTCCTACAATGGTGCCTCTAAAAAGAGCTGAGCTTTAATTGGTAGCTCAGATGGATTCCTCCCCCTCAGCTTGGGGAAGATGCTTGACAAGGCGTATAGAAGTAATATATGGGCAGAGTGAATACATGTATCTCAGCTATGAAGCACGCTATGTCATATATTTTATCCTGAAGTATTATTGCAATTATTTTATATATGTAGGTGAAGCACAATAACTTTGCCCTTTTTCCACATCTTTATTTCAGCTAAAGGGAGCAGCTGCTCAGCTGCTCTGCACTTCAGGTGTGGGACCCGTAAGTCCTGGCTGCTGCTCACCTCTTGTAAGTGCGGGGCTCCAGGTTTCCCTGGCTCCATGTGGGAATGCTGGTGGCTTTGCCACGTAGGCAGGCTGAAAGATCCCCTGGGGTCACAGCAAGGTGAAAGTTGTTTATTCCATGATGGAAGATCTAATCGAAGCTGAGACATAGGGACAACCCCGTGCTGACTGATCTCCCTCTAGGGGCACTTTTCCTGTTTTGATGCAATACTAAGTGGTTTTTGTCTCCTGGCTGATAGGAGAGGCTTTTTCCCATAGGAAGAGTCATGGTGTTCCTTTTGCAGATGAGGAAAATAAGGCGTAGAAAAGCAAAGGATGGGGGGGTTGAGAGCCAACTTTTTTTGCTCTGTCCATGTCCCTGTGCACCACCTTCACATGCAAAACCAAATGGTAGCACTAACCAATGCTCATACAGGCACAAATCAGCTCCTGGTCCTTCCTACTGCACATGTAGAGTGTCTCAGGGATGAGGTTGGAATGAAGGCAAGAAGAGAGGTGCTATCCTTGAGAATCCAAGGATTTATGAGATGATCCAGTTGCAGGAGGACCTGATTAAGCCCTACCTAGCAGCCAAACTGTAACTAAGCCACACATCTCTGTTTTTTTTTCTTTCCTGCTCTTGTATTAGCACAAGGGGGATTTAGGAGAGATGCTGTGTGCATGGAAGAAGGGATGAAGCAATGTAGTGACTTTTATACATGTGACAGGTATTACCAGGGGAGCAGCACAGCCAGAGTGTGTCTGAGGCTTCTTAGTGCTGCAGGGCAAACTAAATTTGAGAGGCTGGTATTGGGCTGCTTTTGTCATGGATAGTAGGAAGGGGAGGAGCTGGGAAGTCCACCAGGTCTTGGCTCACTGCTGCTGCTGGAGGATTTGGGCTTTTCTGCTGGGGGACCTTTTCAGTATGACATGGCAGCTCTTTGCCCTTCACAGCAGCAGCCAAGCTGGCTCCTTGGGATGCTGACATAGATGACAGCTCTTTGATTGCATGGCAGTCTGCTGCCAAGGCACCTGCTAAACCATGTATGCCTAGAGTCAACCCTCTATGTTACACATGATGGTTCTCTCAACCACTGCAGTTGAGCTGCATAAAGTGTCACCCCACAGCTTGACTTGTGATTCCTTTCTGACAAGCAGAAAGACTGCTGTCAGCATGGGTAATGGTGGCTCAGCCTTTTCATAGCATGATTCCCCTCTCCATAGTGATCTCTGCAGTAGGAGATCTTAAAAGCATGTTTGGAATGGGCAAATGAGTAATGAGACTGAAGAAACTCGCTTGCCAAACGTTGTTAAATAGGGATTTTCTGGTGTCCAGTGAACTTATTACTGCGTGTGTAGGTTTTCTAATGATGCTTTGTGGGTTCTCTGATGTCCAGTAGTGTTGCTAAAGTCACACATCTGTCTCTGTGAGGGCATTGACTCTTTCCTCTTCCGTGTTACATAGGAGCTTGATTTATATCAGATTAAGAGCAGGCTGCTAAACATAGTGGAAATTAGACCAAACACCCAATAACTATGAACAGAGAAAAGAGATATAAACACGGGCAGGTAGAGTTCATGCAGAGCTCATCTTTCCTTATGGAGGTAGTCCAAGCACTGAGGGATTACACCAAGCTGGAGTCCTTGGGAATAACCCTAGGTCCTATGACCTGTAGCACTGGCTGCTGTCATACTAAACACATCCCTAAACGAGAAGGCTTTTCATCCACAACATAGATCCAAGAAGACTTTATTTAGATCCTTATTCTGTGAGTTTGCTCCAATGTGGAGCCCAACACCACAGCTTTGGAAGAACCTCAAGTACCTGCTTTGCTGGCAGAGGATGGGCTCCAGAGGGTAAGAGTAGGGCTGTGGACCCATATTAGAGATCTTATGGACATTTCTTGTTGGAATTTCCTTAGACTTGACTTTTCTTCACCCCAGTGTCTTCTCCCCATTTTGATAGCACAGGCCCAAATTCACGAAGACTCAATGACATCTCATCTTACCCTTCCTATAGCATAAAGTGACAGTGGCTGAGAGGGAAGTTCCCCCCCTTGGGAGCCATGTGTAAGACTTTAGTGACAAGAGCAGTGTTTATCTGAGGCAGGGGAGGCATTGGGGCTTTTTCACTGGGATTTGGGAATGTTCCCCCCACCCTGTTCTTCCTGAGTATTTGGTCAGAACTGTTTATCAAAGGCTAGAAAGGAAACCTGTGTGTATAATACCCCAGACCAGAAAGCCAGAAAACATCTCAGTGAAACCACAGGGTCAGCCTGGCAGATTTGCAGCACTCATTTACTGCTGGCTTAAACAAACAGAGGCAGGTTTGCACACTTACCTCCTCCTGTGCCATCCCACAACATGTTCCTGAGGACAGCCAGGATGGGAGCCACCTTTGCTGTGGTATCACCGGGGCTCTGCCCTTGGCTATGCATGGTGTGGTTGTGCTCCTGGATGGTCCTTCAGGGAGTGTTGTAAGGCAGCAGTGATTTCTGATGTCCACCCTTTCTTTCCTTCCTTTCCCTCTGAAGGAAACGGGGGCTGAAGATGTAGACTCCTCATCAAGCTGCTGAGTTAATTGTCCCCATCCACACTCTCAGCCCGCAGTCAAGGCAGGAGAACGCTGCTTAACTCTGACCCCATTTCCTTTCTGGTGACGTTAATTCTCTTGACCTTGTGTTTGCTGATCCAGTGTTCCCTTCCAGCTGACAGGCGGGTGTGAAGGAGGCAGGAGGCTCGGGAAAGGCAGGGCACGTGGTTCTGCTCTCCTGTTGCTTGCTGAGCATGCAGGAAATCAGTGCTGGGCTCCAGAGCAGAAGCAGCAGGTTGTTGAGCCATGCAGAGGGATCTGTTGCTCAGATTTGAATTTCAAAGTGGGAATTCTGATCCCACCTTTCCTTTTGCTGTGCTGAAAGATGTGTGGGGATTCTGGGTCTCCTGGGAATTTATGTTTTAGCTTCATCTGGGGCAGACTCATCTCTGGATCTAACATGGGCAGAGGGAATTTGCTGCTGTAGGGTATTTGTGAGGGCTTAATGCTTGAGTTTATACTGATACTCCTGAAAGCTTCCCAGCTGGGAGTTTGTCTCTTTAGATTCATAAAACATGGCTCCTCTTGCTTCCTTGGACATCATTTCCCTATCTAGCGTTCCTCACTTGCATGATACAAAGATGAGTGTTTAAGGATAAGGAGAAACTCAGATATTTAAATACATGATGTATGTGGATGAATAGACCATGTCAGTGGCCAACCTTGAGCTACTCACCAGGCTGTGCCATGTACCGTCTGTCCTGGTCAAACCTCCTAATCCTGAATCTGCCATTGGGAAATGATGCTGTGGCTTTGTCAGTTATGCCAGTCAAACAATTACTGTTTTCTCTTGGAAAATTAGCAAGTCCTGTGGACACAGCTCCATTGGTATGGATAGAAGTGTTGCATCTCACAGGGTGACAACAGATCAATCCTGATGGAGCTGGAGCTGAAAGCAGCATTGTCATTGCTTACAGTGGGAGGAGTTGACAGTCCACAGTACCTTGGGAAGCTCCCATGTGTAGGAGAGGGTATATGGGTCAGCATCAAGCTCTGGGAGAAGGTGATTTTGGTGCCCAGGCTTATGGTGCTTCTCCACCTCCAAGTTACCTTGCAAGAATTACAGGTCTATGCTCAGATTATGTTAGCAGCCCACTGTAATCTCCCAGAAACCCAAATAAAAGTGAGTCTTTGCTTGACTTTCCAGCAGAAAAGAGGAACATCTTTATTCTCCTTTGTCTTTCATTTCTTTTTCTGTCCTTTGAAATACAGCCTTTTCCACCCTGAAAGGTGCTGTCACCAATCTCTCTTTCCCAATCCTCAGTCTCAAGAATCTGATAAACCTGAGTTGATTTTCCCAAACAGCTTGAACTGGTGTCAGGGCCATCTGCTCTCCAGGTCATTATAAGAATTTACACCGTAAAGCTTTGCCATGTGTTCCCTGCAGATTACATACACCTTTGGCTGTGCTCTTGTTGTTAGCTGCTCATTATTGGTTGGGTTGAAAAGCTTTCCTTATAAATGCCCTATGTCCTAACCACACGTGTTGTATCAGTGGGTTTTATAATGACCCATTTGGAATTATTTAGCTAGGGAACCTTGCAGTTTTTCCTTTCAATGTGTCCTTATAAGATGCCCAACTTACAGTTAGTCTATGAATGTACCCACACTATTAGATCCACTTGTTTATAATAGCAACCAAATGTCTTCAAATATTCAAGCCTCCTTTTATTTTTTACAGCACTGGCAATAAGCCTTTACATGTTAACTCTTGGCCTCTCTGGTAACCTCTTATTTAAAAGCAACTTAATTGACTTTACCAGGCCTGGGCTATTTTTCATTTCTTCCTAGAGGACTCATTACTGGAGATGGATGTTTATAAACTGGATCTGGATCCTTCTCTCTCTCACACACAATCCCAACACGATTTTACCCCTTCCTGCCTGTTTACATTAGCAGGCCATAATCATATTCATGGCTTCACATAGCTTGGCTGAGATTTTTGTAGTGGTGAGCCAGTGTAAGAAAGAGAAAAGCAAACAAACAGCAAGTGCTGAAAGGGAAAGAGAAAATGTTAAAATACTGGGGATTTGAGGGATTTGTGTTGCCATGAAATGGTCTGGGTTAGAGGAGAACTTTGGTCCTTCAAAACAAGTAGAGTTTGTAGCAGTATGATGATTTTTCCTTTGTTGTGTGTGTCTGTGTGATGTAAAGCAGGTGTAATGCAATGGGAAACGGAGCCCAGTGTTCGGTTTTCTTTTATTTGCATTTTGGAAGTAATGGGCTCATTAATATTTAGGAAAAAGAAGAGAACAACTGGAAGCAGATTTTAATCAAGCTATAGTCCTTTGTATATCAGATCCCCTAAAGCTGAATGTCCAATGGCCTGCATGAATACTTTGCCCATATAAGCCTGTTTCCGTAAGCAGGACACACTTGAATCCACAGCCTTTGAGTATCTAATGCATCAGATCCTCAGCCCATCCTACATTGCTAGAGGTTTCCTTTGGATCCATTCTGATTTCCAGCAGTGGAACATCTGATACTTTGCAGTCATGTCCCTGGTACAGCTTAAATCCATGGATTCTGTTCTGACAGAGGGGCTCTAAACACCTGGTGCATTCGTTTGGTGGATAAGGTTTTCTGCTAGCATGTGTGTAACTGCTCAAAAGCCTGTGTTGCTTCTTGCTTTGCATCTGTCTAGCATCCCAAAATGGCCATCAGAGGCGAGAGAAGTAGAAACACTATTGGCCCATACGGTTCCTCTTTTTTGTCTCCCTGTTTCCACTATGTACCTGATCAATTCACTTGCTCATGAGCTTCTGAATCATTTTAAGACACTGGTCAACAGGGAGGTGCAACAACTTCCACTCTTCTCAGGCCAGCAGCTTGTGGAGAGGATTTTCCTGCTTATTCATCTGAAATATTCCTGTGCTTATTGTATCTTCTCATTTTTCCTGAGCAAGTTACTGCCAGGCTCCTGTTTGGAGCAGTGGGATGTGTGCTTGGGTCCCACCAGCACCCTGTCACTGCTGTGGAGAGTGAGTCAAGGGATCAGCAACTATCCTGATCCCAGATATTCCATGAAGGAGAGCAAGTGGTGCTCCTCTGCACGCATCACCTTTACGCTCATCCTCACAGACCTCTCATGGCTAGGGACTGTTATTTTCAGATGCTTCACAAGATGCCTGTGACAGATGGAAACATGGGCTGACAAGGTCTAAGCTTAGCATCCTCTATCCTACCTACTGTGATCTGGCATCTCCTGCATCACTATCACAAGCCAAACTACAAGTGATCCAGCTGTAACAGGTCCACTTGATCAGATTTGACAGAAGCACAGGGGAAGCCCAAAAGATGGGTGTGCTTCTCTGCAGCAGCTGTGTGTGGCAGCTGATGATTCCTTCCCTCAAAACTGAGGGTCCTTTCTGCCCTTTTCAGCATGAGCATTTCTTTATGATGTTCTTAAACTTCCTCTGTGTTTTTTGGGCCATTGGCCAGCAATAGGGTATATGTCCCTTATAGTCCAGCTCTGTGTGTGAGCAGAGCTCCTGCTGCAGTACCTGCCCTCTCTGCACTCCTTACTGCAAACTTGAGGCTAACCTTCTGCCCCACACTCTCCCTGGGACTAATAACTTATTTTTACTGGATTTTGGATAAAACCACAATCTAAGAATCTGGATTTTGAATAATCCTCCAGCCACCTTTCCCTGAATTTAATCCTCACAAATAATTTTGTGCTTACTCTATATATCCTTTCTTCTTCTGTTTCTCTATCTTCTTTTCCCCACCCTCCTTTTTAATCCTTCTTTGCCTTTGAAGAGCTCCCTTCACTGGGTAGCATCTGCCAACTTTATTAATGGGCTGTGTAATCCATTTATAAGGTCATTAATGAAAATATTAAATAAGGCCAGACCTAACAAGAGATCCTTGGAGTACTATGCAAGATACCTCCCACAAGTGTAATACTTGGCTTACTGCCTTTCTGGCAGGTTTGAATACACAAAGCAACCTTCATATTATTATTATTATTATTGTTATTATTATTGGCACTAGGTGATAACTGGAATACCAAGCCAAACTCTTGGTTTTGTGATGATAGGCATGGTGCACATATGCTCTGGTTATTTATTAGAAAACAGCAGAGCCTTAGTGTGATGGGGGTTCTGGTTTTGTCCAAGATAGTTACATGCAGCAGAGGCAGTTACTGGTCCCAGGGTAGTTACAGTATGTAAAGAGTGACCTAAATGAAGGATGGGAAGGATGACAGTGAGATCAAGGACACGGCCAAAGGCTTTGCCCTCTGACAGTAGCCATGCAATAGTCCACACTGCTTCTCAGTCAGATAGCACTTGTCTCCATCTGCTTGATTTTTACCTTCCCATTAAAGTGTGCGAGCACTGGGTACCTCATGGTCAGCTTCCACTGCCCAAACTTGCTATTTCTGTGAAATAGCAAAATTCAATGTCTTAAGGGGGGAAAATAATTATTTATACATATATATGCAGATGCACACATATATGTATGTGTGTATATATATATGTGCACAGATAGATATAAACCAGCCTGTATCTTGTGGACTGCTGCTGCTTGGTAGACAAGTTCAGTGCCTGGTATAAAACACAAGCAGAGGCGATTCAACTGACCTACCACCAGCACTGGGTTCTGCTGTCCTGGTACTTGAATGAATACTCTGATTGTAAGATTTCCAGGTAGATCTCCAATTGCTGCTCAAAGAAGGGGACGAAGAGGCAAGCATAGCATGCAGCAGATGATAGCACAAAGCCATAGGTAACCTGGAGAAAGAGCAGAGGGGGAGGATAGCGAAATACTCCATGAAAAATATTCTGGTGGGTGATTTTCTGCAAGGAAAGTCTGAGTTTCCAGGTACTTACAGCAGTGGGATACCCAGCTCCCCATTGAAATCCCACCTTTCAGGCTTTTAAGAGCTAAAGCTAATGAAGATAAATGCCTGTGTATGTATAGTGTGTATCATATGTGTGAAGAGATATTTGTGCTCACACACTCACAGATGTTTAGCGTGGGTTATTTTCATATCGGCACATATATCAAGCCTCCCAGATGCTGCAAATTTAAGGCCTTCAGTTGCATTTTGTGAGACCTATCCTGCTGCCTGTGTCTGTGTCTGAGATACTTTTATAGAGTCTCCTTTCCAGGTGCATTTTCCACGATGTGTATATGTATTCCAGAAACCCTACATGACTGTATAGGGGAAACAAAGGCTTTTTGTTACTTTGCAGCTCCACCTGAGCAGCTTTCAGGACTTTCAACCTTGCAGACTCTTAAGTCCAAGCTAAAAACCAAACAGAAAGGGTTAGGGGTTGGGGTGAGGGGATGAAGGAGACGTTTCTATTGAAAAGAAGAAATTTCTGACCATGGTAGTTTTATTGGCCTGTAGGAACCCTATAGATTAACAACCAACAGCCCCCCCCCCTCGCCCCAACACAAACACACACTCCTTCACTGCCACCCACCCCCACTCCAACCCAGAGACCTTAAACAATCCAGTAGAAGGTGTGACTTCAAACTTGGTGGTAGGGATAAAGAGAAAGGAAGCCGGAATGTAAGCACTTGTGTGATGTGATTATTCCCAGAAATGCCTCGACATCTCCCCGCTGTCCCAGCACGGCTGCAAGTGGTGCCGTGGAGCTCTGAGCTAAGGTGCTGACCGCCGACTGCAGAGACACTGTGATACCTTATCGAGGAGAGGCATTGGGTCCCCTCGTAGTTACAAGCGGAAATAGGGCCGGTAGCCAGCTGAGCCTGCTGCCAGGGGCACTGCGGCCTTGGCATCCATGAGACCTCTGCTGAGCCCCTGCCTGCTGCCAAGGTAAAGGGGCTCCCTTGGCCCCCCCTGGCTGCCCCCGCCTGGGGTCTCAACCTTCATCTCCCCTGGGCTGGGCTTGCAGGGACATGCCTGGGGTTGGCATCCATGGGGTGGACATGAGTGGGATCAGGCATGGTGGGGATGCATGAGTGGGGTTGGCTTGATGTGCATGGGGTGAACCCGTGCTGGCTATGGCAGGGGGTGCTGGGGGTCCATCCCTGAGTCTGGAGGCTTTGGGGTACACTGGCTGGGGCTATGAAAGTTTGATGATTGCCTCTGTGCTGGCTGCCCTCAGAGTATCTGTACCTGGGAATGGAGTTTGGGGGTAGGTCCGGGGCTGCATCTGCTGGCGTTTTGATTTGAATGTGCCTAAAGGCGCTCTGGTAGAACTTGCCTGGTCGCTTCCCAAATGCTTTATTATTCACTTATTCACCTGAAATGATGCCTGCTTCTCCAGCACTGATTCCATATGTCAGAGGAGAAAACCAATGTGCTTATTCTCTCTTATATTTTTATTTCTCTTTTTCTTCTTTTTCTTTCTTAAATGTAAACGATTTCATTTACAGGAGAGGTGGAAGTGGGAGAGGGCTAATGTATAACAGGTGTTTTGATTTCATGTTGCTCTTCGAAAAGCAAATCTCACCATTTGGACCCTTTATTCACCCTTGGTTAGCAAAGAAAGTAATAATAGGAATTGTTTAGGAATTCATCAAAGGAAAAACCCACCCCTTTTCCCCACCTCCCCTTTCCTGCACCGTCGGTGGGATCCAGCATCTCCTGATTGTGGATGGCACAAAGCTTTAGATTTGGGATGGGGGGGTGGGGGTGGGATTATAATATGTTTTGGTGGTTTTTGGCGTTGTTTGTGCACTGGCAACTTGTCAAGGCGGGTTGAGGGGCTGACTCATCTCTCCAGGTGGCTCCGTGGGAGAGGGGGGCAGCTTCCCCGCATGGGGAAGGGCTGAAGCGTGGAGTGGGGGGCACCTCTCATGTGAGTGAAAGCCGGTCCCGAGCAGCGCGGGGCTGCATCCAGCACCTCTGTTGCTGCTAATGCCCAAGAAGTAGCTCAACATAAATATATACATATATATATATGCATATTCCTTTCCTATTTCCGCCTCCCTCCCACATCGAAAAAAATGAAAACCATGATTCATTAAACTGCGGCCCGGCTCTTGGTGTCAATCAAACTGCACGAAATGGGCCGGGGGGAAACGCGGTCCGAGGGGCAGCCTCCGGCTCCTAAAAACAACCCCGGGGACAAATAAGGGGCTTTTTAGTATTATTATCCTTGTTTTCCCTAATTTCAGTGAATGTATCATCATCAGGAATGCGCCTTCGGATGGTTTTCTTGATGCCCCAAAGCTCGAAGGTGCCTTCCTGCCATTCACAAATGAGTCAAAACTAAAAGCGATGGTAGAGCCGAGGTAGGTCATTACGGGGGAGGAAATAATGTCCTTACACTGGGGTGATTTGGAATAAAACCGGTGATTGGAGAAGCAACATCGAGTTGGTAACGCGACGGTAAAAACTCCGTCACGCCGGCGTTTTCGGGGCTGGTTTTACAACGAGGTTCTAAATGCGCTTAAAACGGGGGTAACTTCTGGATTATATTCGCCCATGTCAAGACAATATGGGCTTCAGGATCCTAAATAATGTCCGCTCCCAAACCCGACCAAATGAACTAAGTATCTGGCATGTCAGGAGCCCGAGCCGGCAGCCGGTTCCGCGGCTCCCGTTGGGAAACACGGCGAGAAACCCGTTTTTGTGCTCCGTTCTTTGCAAAATGTTATTTGTCCCACCTGATCCCGCTGTAGGTGCCTATGCACAACCAAACTCCGCTCTGTCATTGCTGCCTGTTCCAAGGAAATACATTTTTCCTGGAGCCCTGGACAATTTCCCCCGTCTTTCTCTTGGCGAGGCTGCTCCGTCCTGCAGAAACCCCGGCTCATTTTTCCGTATAATCTTAATATTCACCACGAAGCCAAAGGAATGAATCGGCCAATCCCTCCTCTGGCTTTAAAGGTTAACTCAAAGCTTTGAATGCAGAGGGGTGGGAAAGGGATCCCTGTTCCCCTTTGGAAGAAGCTGTGAGGAAACCGGGAATGAAGCATGTTCCCTCCGAGCTGCAGAAAAGCCCTGCGGAAACTCTTCAGACACTCACACCGCTCCGGAGCTATCCCTGCAAAAGGCACGGTGGTGTTTTCTCCAGCAAGTGCATTGCGAGAGTTCTCCGGAGGAAGAGATATTCGTGTTTTAAATTATGGGGGAAGGAGAAGTGTTTTCTGTCTGGAAAACCGGGAATTCGCCTCCTTTTCCAAAGGAGGGGGGGGGGGGGATGCTTTTTGCTCCTTTGTTGAAGCGGTTGTAATATGTCAGTAGAGTGGCTCCGACTTCATCGCCATAGCGATGATAGTTTTTAATCCCGAGCTTAACAGTAACCGAGCTTTGCCTCGCAGCCCAGTCCAGCATCTGTCAAGAAATGGGTGCCTCATTAATATCACCTACAAACCGCTTTATTTTCCCCCACAAAATACCCCCTCAAAGGTTCCCAAATTCTCTGTATTTCTCCCCCGAAATTCCACATCGAACTCAACCCAGCGCCACCCTTAAACCGGGATTTACCGGGAGTCGTTTCGGGCGCGATTTGGGGGAATTTTCCCCTTCTTTTTTTCATCTTTTGAGAGGAAATCCTTTTCTTTCCCGTTAGGCACACAGAAACACCCCTGCGTTTTTCCTGCCCTCCCCCCAGGATTGCCTGGGGAGCTCGGTGTAACCCCAGAGCCGCCGGCTACAGCCCAAGCAATGGGAGCCGTAAACCGAGACTATAAGAAAATTGTCGGCAGGGACGTAGGAACCGCAAACACATTTCCCCCCCCTAACCATACAATGTGGAAACTCTTAAAGGGCGCTATCTGTAGACATCTTGCAATCACTGGTCTTCCTTGTCATCTGAAGGAGAAAGGGGAAAATATATTAAGTGAAGACACACTTTAAAATTACTTATACATTTTAAACATGCTGGCAAAGGGAACTGCCTGATAAACTCTTGCCCAGATTTCCTTTTTCTGGGGTAAATTATTTCAAGTTGTTACACAAATATCTCCCTCCTCTCTCCTTTCCTTCCACCACCCCCCACCCCCCCACCCCCCGGGTTTAATTCAAACGAAAACAAGCTCCTACACCGCCACAAACAGCCCGGGTTTGGGGCAATAGGAAGGCCGGTCCTGCAGCCCTTAGTGGGTACAAACCCCCACCTCAGCTGGTTTTAGAAGGGGGGGGGGGGAGATGTATAGGCACCGTGATTTAAATTGGTTAAAATGCTTACTAACAAGCCGGCAGGCCGTCTGGTTTGCAGCCAGGCGGGAATGGAGCGGGTCTCGGCTTTGCTTGGGCCGGTTCCCCTGAGCCAAAGTCACCCCAAATTAGCCGGGGCGGCAAATTATTTCCCTCCTAACGAATTCCCGAGCCCGTATTCCTTTGCCTGGTGGGGAAGGTTTCAGCCAAAATCACGTTGCTGCCTTGTAAAGCCGCCAGCTCCGAGCAACTCAAGCGGCGGAGGTTTTGGCTCCTCAACACGAGGTGCAACTTTCCCACCGTGATAACGCGCACCCTGACTTTGGGAATGGGATTTAGCCGGGGAAGAAGGACGATGCTAAAAAGGAAAGGAGGCTCTGAGGAGTTATTTCCTTCTCTCTCCTCCCCCCTCCCCTCATTTATCTGGGGTAATATAGTGGTTTATTTTTGTCTGGTTAGGTTTTTTGGTCGCTTGTTAATAACATTTGGGAAAGTCCCGGGATTTGGTTACGGGATGCGCTGCCCGCTCGGGGATATTCCTTTCTGGAAGAGTGAAATCCCCTCGTAGAGAGGAGAATATCTAGCGCAGGGGATGGAGGATGGTGCTGTGGCTCCTTGCAGGAGAAGGGAGGAAGGATGCGGCCCTGCTCCGCGGCTCGGAGCCCTGGGGCGGGGAAAAAAGAGGAGAGACCGCAGCCGGGCCACACGCTCCGGGGAAGTGTGTATAGGGGTGGATGGAAGCTCGGATCTGCTCCATGCCCAAAGCGATGAGGCAGGATAGAGTCCTCCTTTATCGGCGGGGTCTCCCGCGGTCCCCACCGCGCTGCCAGCGCCTTCAAACGGCGGCCGGAGGGTAATGTGGGGCGGAGGAGAAAGGGGGGCTTTTTTCTTCTCTTTCCCCCCCGCCCCAAGTCTCTTTCAAGCTGAATTTATGTTTGTGTGATGAAATGCCCCTCTGTGTTTAACATTCCCAATGATCATTTGTTTCCTTAGCTCCATTACTTCTTTATGAGAGCGCCTTTCGCCCGGGCATGTTTAATCATAACCGCTTACGCAATATTTTCTTTGGGATAGATTCACTCAGCCTTATTACATATCAATTATTTCCTTACAACTTCGTTCCACACCAGCTGCTTTGTTATCTGGACCTGCCACCCTTTACCCCCCCGGTGTGTGGTGGGAAGGGAGGGAGACGTTTGTTTTTCCTAGGATAAAATACTGCTAATAATAATGCAGATTGAGTGGAAAGAGAAGGGGGGAAGCGGTGGAGGGGAGGAGAAGCCCCTCAGCCGGCCGGGCTGGGGATGCGGTGTGCCCGGGGATGCTCCGCTATGCTGGGGCTGTGTGGCCTTGCCACAGGCGGGAACGCTGTGAGTCCTTCTTCTCCCCGTAGTGAGGTTTAGAGGGGGGGGGTCCCCCCGTTTCCCTATGCTCCAGGGCTCTGTGCTTTTGCGCCCTATTTTGGAGCTGCTCCACCGCATCTGCGCCTCCCAGGCTTTGTGCTGGCGCAGAGGAGAGACTTTCTGCTTTAAAGTTCCCCGGGGGACCTTCACCACGCACCCAGCCTCCTGCCGTCTTCTCTGGCACTCACTCTCCTGGAAAGGACATTTCAAGTCAATTCGAGACTCCCCCTTCCCTCCCGGCCCTGGCTTGGGGTTGAAATAATTTCAGTGTAAGTTTTATCGTGATTTTTACATCGTAAACGCGCTGCCAGACTTGGCTTTTCTCTTGCTCCTCTTCCCGATGCTTGGCTTCCCTGGAGTGTCCTGGGATGAGGTGTCCTCGCAGCACCCAAAGGACAGGCAGTGGCGCTGCTTGGGGGCTTGGGATCCCAGAAAATCCCTCAGCTTTAGTTATCCCACCATTTTCCCTCTGCTTTTTACCCGGTTTGCCCCAAAACTCGAACAACAGCATATTTTATTTCCCATTTGGGGACTCCACATCAGAGCACAGGTTTTTTAGTTATTTTCTTTGAATTCCCTCTGATGCTGAAGAACCCGAGATCCTTTGGCTAAGCCGTGTCTTTATAGGGGAAATATATATATTCCTTTATGTGGGCTATAAAGCCTCACTGGGGAAGGGAGAGGAGCCGACCTGCGTTGTGGTCCCTGTTCACACACAGCCGTGACTTGCTACCATGGGGACCCTGAACAGCACCATCACCAAGACACAAGCCAAGTTAGGGGGAGCACACAGGTTTGGTGAATGCCATAAATCCAGATGGGATATAGTGGGGAATTGCAGGGAAGGGTTCATGCTGAATTTCCTGACTCTGGCAAGCTGGTCTCTTCATCATCTTTACGCGTGCACACGTACATGTGAACAGATGACTTGGCACCAGCGAAAAAACACTTAAAATAATGCCTCTGCCTCTGGCCAGGTCTGGGTAAATATCTCACTCTCCCACATGCCCGCCTAGCTCTTCCTGATGCTGTGTTACTTGATCACAAATACATAATTTGCACGAGTGTGTGTATACACAGCGCTGCTTTGATCTCTGCGCAGAAATGCCCCCCCTCGCCTTTGGAGGGGCTGCAGCCCCGAGAACAAAAGCAGAGAATAAAAATGGTCAAATAACACATTTTCAAATGGGAAGCGTGTGGCGGCTTCCTTGAGTGGTTCTGGCACTTGGAAGGGGGTGAAGGGGAGGGGGAAGAGGAGGGAAGAGACTTTATTGAACGTATAAATTTAAACTTAGTTACCGCTAACAGTTGCCTTATAAAAGGGGTCCATATAACCCACATCAATTTATTGTTTCTTTTCCTGGAGTCCCCAGGCACATTTCCCAGAGCACCCGGTCTCTTGGCAGCATTGGCCTGTGAGGAGCAGGGCTGGCTGCAGGCTTTTTGCAAGGGGGAGATGTTTATTTTTCAGTCATTGTTGGCTCCCTCCCCTGGATTATTTTACTGCTGCAGATTTAAGCCTTCTACTTATTGCTTGATTCTCTGGCAGCGCTTCCCGTGAGCTGCTCCCAGCTCTGCGCTTTATCCCTTTGCCGCGTCTTGGGGTGGTGAAATTACAGGGTATGAGGGAAATGTGTAAATTATAGGGTTTATTAAAATGTAGGCGAGCGCGGCTCTCCAGGCAAAACAGATGCAGGAGGACTTGAAGTCAGCCGGCCTGACAAACTGCAGAGCAGGGAGGCAGGGGAATCATTAGAGGGGCATTTCCCGCAGGGAGAGAGGAAGCAGCTCAGGGTAGGGGGGGAGATTTTTCCCTCTAGGAGTCCCTCAAAAACAGGGCAGATTCCCCTTAGGTAGCAGCAGGGAGATTGATCCCAACAAGCTGGATGACGCCGCAGTGCTCAGCCCCCTGCACACCGCATCCCTTAACTCCCAGCCCCCGGGGAGTCCCAGAGATTCCCACCCGGCCTTGAAGGTGATGATTTATTTAGGCTAAAGTGTAATTCTCAGTTTATAGCTTGTCTTCTCTGATATTAACCTCAGCTGCTTTTATGTTAATCTTAGCAATGATGAAGGGACTTTCTGCGGCAGGAGAAAGCCCTCAGAAGGACCTTGGGGTTTGGGCACTGAAACTCCCTTATTCCCCTTTCCCTCCCAACAGGGTTGAACAAACTGCCAAGAAAGGGGGCTGTGATGTACATACAAAGTGAAAAGGGGGAGAGAAGCCCTGGACAAGGTGGTCTTGGTTCTTCTCCAGCACCCGACAGTGCACCCTGAAACAGGGGCTCACAGCCTCAACAATGCATGGGAGATTGAGGTAGGTAAAGGAGGTTGAGATGCTACCAGGAGAGTGAGGCCCCATGGCAGGAGCCTTTCCATCTTTCCCTTAGATCATGTGGAGATCTGGCGTCTTCTCATGAGGGCTGACATATACCATGCACCCAGCACACTGCTGTGCTCTCAGGAGCTGTTGTTACCTTGCAAGAGGGCAGGCAAATATCCAGCAGTCCCTTCTCTTATTGCATGACCTAGGAACTGGTCCATGCTCATACTCATGCTGTCACCCTTTTGACCATTCTTCTTGCTGCTGCTTCTCCACAGACTCACAATTTAATGGGGAAGATTGTCTTGAAGACAACTTCTCAGTCATGAGTGACCTTGGACGCCGCCTCCTTCCGTGCCTGAGGCCATGCTGTCTCTGTAGCGGTATTTGTTGTCACAGAAAGAAGTTAGGAACACAGGCTATGCTGCTTTAGCTGCCTAGATTATACAGCCCAGCATACGACAGCAAGGCTTAAAACAACGTAGCAAGCCAGGCAGCTCTGCTCGGACTACTAGGATGTCTTCTGCGGATCCCAAATGGCCAAAGGTAAATAGTTTGAGCACTGCTAGCAGCAGTGCTCTCAGTCCCTTCAGGATTTTATCAGCCCTGTACTACTGCAAGAAGCAGGGCATAGCCCCTGAGCTGCAGAAAACCCTACAGAATCACACATGGAAAGATCATGCAACTCAGCCCCACAATATCGCCATAAAAGATCCTGTAATGGGAATTCTGGGGATGCCCTCTCCTATCCATCACGCTAACAGGAGTGAGCTTTTTTGCATCGCTCTTGTTTCAACACTTGTGGAGTTGACAAAGGCTTTATTTATTCATGTATTTTCTGTTTGTTTTGGAGGGTCTCAGATCTTGGCAGAGCAGCAGAAAGGAGACAGAAAGGTTAACAAAGGAAAGCATTATTTAGTAATCCCTTCGCACACCCCATTTGAGGTAACCAAAGCACGGTAATAAAAAGAGTAATTAAGAAGGGTACTGAAGTATTTATTCAAGTGTTGTCTTCAAGAGCCTGATTGGGGGATCTTAACTAGCCTATGCTTACCATGATGTAACCATCACCCCCTCCTGCTCCTTGGTCTCTGAATAGGTGAGAAAGGCTGCCCTCTTCTCCTTCAGCCTTTCTTGGGTTTGCAACACTGCTCTCAGTTTATAGCCTGAAAGCTCCTCTATAAGCCCATCTGCCATTCTTCCTCCCCCTTTTGTTTTGTTTCTAGCTACTACATTAATTTAAAAGGAACACATGGAATAGGAAATGGTCCTTATGCAGCTCTGGGAGAAGTTCTCTGTGAGTGGAAGAGGAGACAGGTCTGGGTAGTAGAGACTGGAAAAGCAGCTGGATTTTAAATAATAAGGATGTGGAAGAGCTAAGGATATATAGTGGGAAAGGGAAAAGGGGGCATGTCAGTGGGGAACAGGAGGAGAGAGGCTCCTTGACAAGCTCAGTTCCTCCTCTGGGGATGTCCTTGCTTTAGACAGATGCAGGAATTGATGAGAGCTTTGTTTTCCCATTCGGTGAAGTTTCCTAGCTGAAATGCCTTTGAAAGACAAGCAGATTTGTAAATAAAGGACTGTCAAAACCAGCTCCTCAACTCAGTTTTCTCCCCTTTTCAAAATAGGAATGGGAGTCGAAAGAGGCTAGCGGCCGAATGGAAATGTGCCTAATGCATTGTGGAGAGAGCTTATGCACTCAACGGTTATATTCTCAGTGCAAATAGGGGACTTTTGTGCTGTTTGATATTTCAGCAAAAGCTGAAGAGGAAATGAAGCAAACCAGACTGCATTTTCAGAGGGAATTCTGCAGTGTGCATGTTAGAAGTATCTCCCTCTTTTCCCTTGGACTTCGTGGCTATTTTTCTGTTACCTTAGCTCATGATCCTGGGTTCCTCAATTGCTACTTCTGGGATGCTATTATTGTTCCTAATAGTATTTGCTTTGTATTGTTTACTATTTACTGCTTTTCCTTGTTTTAATGGTATTTTTGAGACAACAAGGTTGCCTCCTTTGTTGCTGGCTCAGCCTGGGGGAAAGGAAACCTTTACATAGATGCCTATACTTTGCCTCCACACTTATCTCAACCATACATAATTTTCCCAGTGCTCTACTGATTTCTGAGACACACACGACATAGCGAGTGCAATGCTCATTCTTTTATGTAGAGAAGACCAGGGGAGTGGGTTCATGTGTTTGGACAGGCAGTAGCTATCAAGTGTGAGGGTGATGAACTGAATGGAGGCCTACAGGCTGGAGCAGCAGAAGTTCCAAACTGTAAAGATGGAAGAAGGAAGGCAGGTGTCAAGTGCTGGCTCTCAGCTGCACACAGACCTTGCATCATTCCATGATCTAATGCCCAGGCTAGTCACGCCCTAGTACTAAGCTTAGATGTTCCCCAACTAATGAACTAAACAAAGCAAAGGCACCAACTGAAGAGTTTTGCGTTAAAATTGTCCTTTTAGAACTTTGATTGTGCTTGTAGGATGTGTAGGCACCATTCCTGACTGATGTAACTGTCGAGCAAAGGGTGCAAAAGGAGCGTTTTGTGCAGCAGGCAGTGATAAAACATGCTGTGTTCAGCAAGAGGGACATCCTGCCTTGCTACCGAGCAGATCTGAGCCTCTGCTGATGAAGTCAAGTGGCTTGGACAGTTGGCTGTGCTCTCTGCTTCCCTGGGCTACTCCTCCTACTACAGATGGATCCATCAGGCTCTGATGCTATTTCTCTTGCCCAGCCATGTCACATTCCAGAAGAAGGAAAAGGTCACCTTACCCACTCATGGTTTTTCTCTTGTGCTGTCTGTAAACTTACTGCATTTTGATCATCAAGTCCACTTTTGCTGCAGCGGTTTGTGGATTCAAATCGTCTCAGCAGCAGATCTGTTGTCACAGCCAATTGCTTCCAAAGGCAACCGTCTGGGATAGCTGAGGTAAGCCTGGCGGGATTTGAGCTTTGCTATCTCAGAGCAAAGCCAGTGTGAGACCTGAAATGGGTATTGGACAGCAGGCACGAGGACTATGTTTACAAGTGTGTATTTGTCAATATGGGCTCTGCCGTGTACTTTCTGCCTAAACCCACCTTAGTCCATTGTACTGATCCTTGTTTAAACAAGCAGTGTGCCTCTCCTCTCTACTGCTGTGCCTTCAGTTCCTCTTACGGCCGCTTGGGACTCAACATTTATTTTATATGCAAAGACAGAAAAAAACCTGAAGGATTTTATTATGAGATACAGGGAGGAAGGTTTGAGATGGGAGTCCTGAGAATTCCCATCCAAGGCTTGGCAAGGCGCAAATGAAGCAAAACTGAAGCGGACTCTTTGGGGAAATGGATTGCTGCTGGTGGGATAACAGCAACAGCGGTACTGGCTTTTCCATTTGAAAGGAAGAGCAAGGATGTGGGAAGGGAAGAGGTATACAAGCCCACTGTGGGAGAGCAGAGGCTGAAAGGAGGCCCCTGCATGAATTCTTCCCTTCCCGCTAACTTAGAGCGTTTTCTCTATTCTGCGCAGAACGTGATACTCTCTTAGGAGTGACCCTGCTGACCTCCCGCCTCCTGATAGGATGGCGAGTAAGTGAGTGCAAAATAAATGGCACCAAATAGACCTTTTCAAAGAGAAGGAGGGAAATAAATCAGGTTATTCTGGTGCGGCATTGACAGCATGTCAAAACAACTCCCCAAAGCGTGAAACTTGGCTGGGGAATGGTAATTCCACTGCCATGATACTTACATGCCAGATGTATGGCTTATCATCATGTCTGTCTCTCTGTCTACCTGTCTGCCTACCTGCTGTTACTGTAGTATCCATTCTTTAAGCACACACAGGCTATTTATGATCTTATCTCCAGATCTGGAGCAGGAAGTGGGATTTAAATGTGTAAGAATTACTCAGGGAGGAAAGTCTGCTTGCTTGGAATAGCTGGTAACTCAACATAGCAAAATGCTCTGCTAGTCAATGCTGTATTAGATTGATGGTTATATTTTACTTACTGCAGAAGCTGTTGCTGAGATTCATAGATGCTGATGCAGGTAGGTGATAACAGAACCTAACAGATGATGCAAACTCAAGCTGATACTCAAGGTTGGTGTTACCCAGATCACCTTTCTAAGGAACAGTGACAAACAGATCTAGAGCTTGTCCTGTCAGAAAACTGCATTGCATCGTATTCTGCTGAGACCAAGCCCTTCACAATGTACACAGAAAATCACTGCTCAGTAACTCCACCAGGAAACTGAGAAACGAAATCCAAACACGATGAACACCTCCAAAGCCCTCAACATTGATCTGTGCTGATCAGTAAGAGCTGATGAACGAGGTGTAAGAAACCAGGCTAGAGAGCTCCACACCCTCTCCCTTATGTGGTTCTTTGGACCCACATAGCTGAACATGCTGTGTACAGGAGTTTTTGAGAGGGAATGCATTTGTGGATTACATGCCTGTGAGCTTCATGGTTCCCCAGTATGAGCAGAATAAAGAAAGCTTAGAAATGCTGATGAAGTTAGCTAGTATACTGAAACGTTCATGTATATTTCTATAAGTTCAGAAGAATTGTAGAAAATTATCCTCCCTGGTAATTACTAAAGCTTGAGCTCACTTCCAGTAGTGCAGCTGCTGTAAATGTATATTGATTAGCAGCAGTCTGAGTAATTTGGAGAGTAGTTAATGTTTTGGCATTTGTGTGCTTGCTTGTTTTTCCTCTTTGAAGGACTAGAAGGAATATATCTGTGCTGCACATTGGATCTAGCAGCAGGAGGGGGTGTTTCTGTTGCCAGTTCTGGACCAGATTTCCCAGCTGTGCAGAATGTGTTTGTAGTAATGGAGCTTAGGACACGGCCAGGGACTTGAGCACACAGAACCCTTTGATCTTGAGTGAGACCTATGGCTTTGCACCAGCGATTCTGTCCATCGGGTGTTTTGTGTTACTAGAGGTGATCTTGAAGCTGTCTGTGTTATAGAATCATAAAATGGTTAGGGTTGGAAAGGATCTTAAGATCATCCAGTGTCCTCTCTGGGTGGGAAAGTGTAGAGATATAGGGATATAAAGGAGCATGGTGTGCTTGAAACACTATCATTGCTGTTCTCAAGATGAGATGCAAATAGCAGAACTCTGATCAAGCTCGTCTGAGCTTCGGGATGATGCCTTATCCATAAAGTATTCCTCATCCATAGGCATCTTGTTTGCCCAGGATGAAATTTACCAGTTGAGGACTGAGTTACTATGCAAGATGTCTCTTTTTCCTTTTAGCTTCCACTCTTGGAAATAACTAGCAAGGCAACAGCAGCATCTGTCCTTCTCTGTCTGCATGGAGAACTTCATAACATAACCAGGGATCAAACATATACCAAACACATACTCCTGTGTCACAGAGTGGGAGTCATTGTGCTGTACCACTTCATGACTTGTTTGGTTTCAAAGGTCTTGTATTTAATAGGAATGAATCTGTCCTGGTTATCTGTTCTGTAGGTGGCTCAGTTGAGTTCAGACTTACAGTTTTCACATGTATTCATCAGGGCTATGAGAATTAAAAAGTAGATACTTCATTTAAGATGGTTGTTGAGGTTTTCTTTGTTATCAGCAGATGAGTAGGGGGAAATCACCCCTGCTGTTGCAGGGAGGTATGGGGACTAGATAGAACACCTTTCTTTTGACTTTAGGGGGAGCCCGGGACAACCAGAATGGTCTAACTGAGAGAGTGTGAACAAGGGAAGGATCCTATGCAGTTGGTTAGTAGCAAGACAGGAGCAGAACCCGGGGTTCATAATTTCCCAGTCCTGGGACTTCCACCTTGTTTATTATCCTAATATCCCCTATCACCTTGGTTTATATGCATCACACTTCAAATGAGAGCAAGGGGAGACATCATGTGTGACTACACTGGGGGTGTAATTGCCTTGTAGTTGGATGTCAGAGCCCTGCTACTGGAAGATAAGGGAGGGGACCACCTGCCTCATTGCGTACAGGCACTCACAATTACAGGTGACCATGTAATAGCTGCTTAATCCAGAGGAGTCCCCAGAACATCCACCACATACGCTGCAGGCCATAAAACACTTCCCAACACCCTATAACAAATTTAAGACTGTTAGTACAAAAGACCAAAAGCCACAAAAACTTGAACATGCAGGAGAGATCAAGGGCATTGCCAGTGTCCCAGGTCCCAGCAGTAGCAGGGAAATTGTTAGGTGAAAATGTCCAGATGATCTTAGGAAGTGGACCATGGCCCACCCTACAGAGGAAAGCAAGAAAACCTTACCAGTCCCTGCCAAATCTGACCCGAGGGGAAATTCTTTCCTGAATACAGGCCAAAACCCAAAGTAATTGCACATGTACTCTTTAAAAATGGATTTTATTTAGGAGAAACACATTGTCATCATCATACTGTAAACTGCGCCAAATGTGTGCTAAGGACTTCCCGTAGAAGGAGAAATGAAAAGGCTATAGTTTTGCACAGAAATGCTGTGATGAGTGAGGTACCTCCATCCCACCACAACCTGACTGGTGCTACATGGAGGACTCACTGTAGATAGCCCAGTTTTCTTGAGGAAAGAGGCATTACTTAAGTGGAGCTGCTGTTCTTTTCTCACCACTCTCCATACAGCTGTGTTATATTGGATTTATAGCTTATAATCTATCTCAGTCTTTTGCAAATAAGGCAAAGCTTTTTGGAGGGTTTACTCGAGGTCCTGGCTTGAGGAACCTTGCCCAGAGTTGGTGCATCCATCATGGCTGATTGAGCACAAAGTAGCTACTCTCTGTCTCTCATTAAATTCTCTCTGATGCGCAGTGCTTGTAAAAGTCCTAAGTACCACTTAAATCCAACTAACAGATACTGAAGGCCCTGTTCTCAAGTCAAATTTGCTTCTGTTTCCTGCAGTTCCCTGTTCCTTTATTTTCCAGTTCTGTTCCCTTTGATTTGACTTTCTGTTCTGAGTTATGGCAGCAATTGCAGTGAGAGTTATCTAGGTTGCAGTTTAACCATGTCTGTAGAAGCAGATGGATTTTACAGCATTTGCCAGTGAGACTTATCCAGATTAGAGGGATACTCAGTTTCCAGTCTTATAATGTAGCCAGGTCCATGCTCAGAATAGAACTAAGAGCGGGGCTGGGAGGAATGGATAGAGGCTCACTTTTTCTCCTACATTCTTTTGCAAAGTTGTATGATGTTGAAGCACCCTATTTCCACAGTGGATGAGCCCACCACAGGATCTCAAAGTACTTGTCCTACCAAAGACCTTAGTACTAGGTTATGACATCGTGAAACATCAAACTACTCCACCATTTCACAGGTAGATCCACAGTTGTTCAACAAATGGTCCAAAACTGGGGGTCTTGGACTTCTTCCATGCTCCTGGTGTTAGAGATCCTGAGATACCACCTTTACTTGGATGGGGGGATCAGGGCTGACATGATGGGAGTCCCCAGGGTAGTGCTCTGGGACTGTCTGCCAGCCTGGAATGTGTTGAGACTGCATGGTGTAATAAGGACACTTATGCACTAGAGACTGCACAGACTCCACCAAACCAGTTCAGAAGGTACTGGCCAGGATGAGCAGCAGCTCTTACCCCTAGGGATTCAAAAAGCTGTCAGAAATGTGTTTGCATCCACTAAAATTGAAGTGGACACCTCACTCTTTTGGTCTTGTCCTATGGTTATGTTGTGACAACAGTGATACATGGAAGGAACTAACATTTCCAGTTCCATGGGTGCTGCAGAGCAGGGAGTACCCCAGCGATGGACTTCTTAACCCTCTATGGTGTTGGCCATGGGTGGGCCTATCCTCCCTGCTCCATCCCAGTAACCTCTTCTCTGCTCTGGCTGTGCTGAGTAGCTTCTCCAGCTCATGGCTCACAACCATCTGGCTAGTGGCTGCTATTCAGAACCCAAACTCCTGCTGCTCCTCTGAAATTGAGTTGCAGAAAGGCTTTGGCAGGGGGAATGCAGTGAGCAGCAGTGGTGTTTCCAACATGACCAGCACTGATGAGGCAGGGCAATCAGTTCAAGCAGCTACAGCTTCATGGTTCTTCCTTGCCCTGAATCTGCTCTGGGTGGCCAGGAGGAGTGCAGTCCATGCACTGGTGCCAGCCCTCCCAGCCAGCATCCCCCTACCCAGCTTGTGTTTCCCACACAAGCCTTTACTCATCTAGTTGTTGCAGAAAATGAAATAACAAGGTTTAATGACAGCCAAGCTGTTGGAGTTGAAGAGCCAAGTGTAGCTGAGAGAATGTTGGCATCTTCTTTTAATAGGAGGATTGTATATATATATGTATTTGGAAGGAGCAGGTTAAAAGCAGAAGTCAATGTTAAAGCATGTATGAAAGAAATAAAAATAGCCCAGGTTGGACTAGACAGGGAGAAAAGGAGGTTACACTATTTCCATTAAAAATTACATTTAAATGGAGGGTGGGCTTGAAGCTTTGATAGGACCGAGTACATCCCCTTTGGGGACTGCTCCTGCAGAGCCAGTGATGGTCCTGATGATTTGGGTGAGAGAAAAGTTCAGTGAAAAGAGTATATTTTCTGAAATACCCATATCAAAACTAGCTCCTACAGACAAATCTCATTCCTGATGGTGAGTTGACGCTGGTGAGTTGATTTGGGACCTAACTGATGTGTTCTTCTTTGTTCCTCTCCATGAAGGAAAGAAGGTATTCAGTGTTCTCAGGTGCCAATCCTGTTTCTAAAGGTGCCATGAGGCATTTGTATGGACTTTAATAAAGCTTAGCTCCTCCATGCTTCAGCATCTGCTGAGCTTCAGGGCCAGGTCTGAAGCATATTAGCCCTAATGTGGGTCCCAAATCACTGCATGGAGCGCATTGGCTGGGATGTGGGTCCCAAATGACTGCATGGTGGGGCTGGGACTTTGCCTGTTCCCATGGGGCTTGGCCTTGTCCTGCACTGCTGGCTGCAGAGGATCTGATGAGATATGAAACATCTTCCAAAACCAATCAAGGGAAGTCATTCCCCAAAAGTAATGGAAAGGGAAAAGACATGAGGACAAGGGGAAAGCAACCAAACAACAAAACCACAAATGAAAACAGACACTACCACCATCACCGTTACCACACCCCCCCCAAGAAAACTCCACCTCCTTTCCTCTTGTCCGTGATTTTGAGTGGATAGTTTAAAGCCCTGAGACCTATTTTCACTCAACCAAACATGACAATGCGCTGTTCTTACCATAGCAAGACAGAGCCAGGTCCATCCCCACCAGCCCTGCACCCCAGGGTGGTTGATGTGGCTGTAACCCCAAACTGATGGGCTCAGCCAGGCTGCACAGAGCCCTCCAGAAGCATTAATAACCCAGGGGAAGGTTCATGCTGCTCTGGCCAGAACAGGCCTCACTGCTTATTGAGCCCCGAGCCAGTTGTAGAGGTCAAGCTAATGCTGACACTGGGGCCTTTGATTGTGTTTGATTCATGTGCATCCACCATTGGTAGGTCAGATGGGCTGTTAATCCCCAAGTCCCTTCCCCCTTCCCCAGGAAAAGAAAGGAGGAAAATGAGAAATAAGTGTAGTGGGTGACTTCCCAGCTTGCTTCAAGGTTTGCTATGCAAGCTGGCTGCAAGGGCTGACTGTTCACATATGCATTTCCTCTGTGCTTTGGGGTGCTGGTTTTTTTGTTTTTTTTTTTCTGTAACCTGGTGACTAAAATGTATTGGAGAGGAGAAAAAGTCCCAGCTGATGCATGGAACAGAGATGGGGCTGGTGGTGAGATGGTTGTAGCTTGTTATAGAGGGACTTGAGCTCCCTGGGAAGCCATGGGAGAAAGGGTGACCACACTTTACTGTTTGTATTTAATCCCAGGGATTAAATGCCCATTTAATCTCAGCACCCAGTGGGTTGGAGGAGGCGGCACTGGAGCAGAGCTCTGTGCGTCTCCACTCATCCATTCATATCACAGAGTTTTCACCTGACTTAAACCTGCATTTGTGTGTGATGGGGAACGTGTTTCCAAGTGTTAAAATACATTTGGCGTCACAAAAAGGCCTAATACGCTGTTTATGGGTGCTCTCAGCCAATACATGGAGGCTGATGAGCCCTCCCCGGTGGGCAGTGCCTTGGGATTGATAACTGCAGGGGAGATGCGGATGGGAATCGCGCCCCCGAGGCCGATTCAGGTGGAGGATCCCCCCGGGTTGCAAAGGGGGCTGTGGCAGATCCCTTGGTAAGTGTGTGTGGGGGGCTTCCCCATCCACCCCATCCTCAGCGTATGTGGGTGAACGGGCAGGAGGAAAAGCGCTCTCGGGCTCTCGGGAGATGTGGGACGGGAAGAGACCGGGGAGCAGCAGACGAGCGGGGAGCCGGGGGCGCGGGACCCCCTTTGGAGGCTGAAAATAGCGTCCATAGGCCCCTGGTCTGGGGATGCTGCTGTGGGCAAATGACCAATTAGGGAATCTTTGTCGGATTCGGGAAAGCCGAGATAAGTCTCTTTTATCAGCCTATAAAAATACCACTTTCACTTATCTGGAGCTACCTACGCCACCCAGCTGCGGGAGCCGGGACGGGGGGAGCAGACAGAGGAGGAGTTACGGATGTGCTTCACAGAGAGAGAGGGGTGTTGGAAAACTATTTTCTGCTGGAAACCCCCGCCCTCCCCCGAGCCCACCCGTTCCCCTTGCCGCTACTCCTCTCCACCCGCTCCTTCCCCAAATCTTGCCTTTCCCTCTCCTTTTCCAACATTTTCCCTAGCAACGCGGCGAGAGGGGGGCTCAGCCAGGCGGCGGTGAAGCCGATGAGTTATTAGGGCTGAGTGGAGAAGGAGCACCCACGTGCACTGGTGGATGCTGTACCCATGGTTTTGCTAGCATCACTCCAGTGGCTGCAGCCAAATACACCGATGTGAGCGGGTACAAATTGGTTCTATGCCCACTCGGGTATGTATCTCCCAGCGTTTACATCGAAACGCTCAGCTCCAGGCAGGCATCCTCACCCCGAGGCTGTGGGCTGCCCACATCCATAGGTCCAGGTGGTTTGTGGACACCCAAAAGCCTTCTTGCATCTGTGTATCTGTCTCTGGAGGCAGCTCCGCATGGATACCCACACGCCAGCAGAGGATCGAGACATGGAGAGAGTGCTAACATGCATTCCTACTGTGGGAAAACATGCTGCACTTTGATTATTTTCTCTGTGGTTTCCAGTCTGTTTGGGCTGTAGGAAAACGATCAGGAGGGAAAAGGAACCCATCAGACAACCCAAATCAAATCAGTGCTTTCTAGGGTTTTGAGGGGGTGTTGGTGGAGAGAAGAATGCGGCTGAAAGAAATACGGTTTTCGTTAAAATATCCCAAGCAGGTTCGCTCAGGTGGGAGGAGGCTGAGAGGCAGAGGCTCTCTTTCGTCTCCCAGACTCACAGGACACCCCCCGGTTATGGGTTTTTTTTAAGGCAAAACAAGCAAATCTGGCTGGCACAAAGTTAGAGCATCTTCAGGAACCTTTGACCCATTGAGGGGAGAGGGGACACTTTTGCTAAACCCCGGCTATCGTGGATGGGGAGAGAGAGGGTTGAGGCTGTTTCTGCTGGGGCAGGCAACGGTGTTTTCTTGAGCCTTTTATCTGTCCGGGAATAAATACGCGGCTGGGCGGCCCCGAAACATGGGGTGGCCCAGGGAGGAAACGGGGGCAGGGGAAGAGGGCCCCCCCGGGGCTGCCCGTCCCTTCGGGCCCGTACCTTTCACACAGATCTGCTCGAAGGGCTTCCAAATTCTTTTCCAAATATAGCCCCGGGGAGGCCGCCGGGCTCCGCTTCCCCCTTGTGCCCTTCACGGCTCCAAGCTGCAGATGAGGGACAACTGAGAGCCCCCCCTCCACAAGCCGTGCCCAGCAGCTGGGAGGAAACCCGGGGGGGAGCGGGGATCTTGGCCCATGGAATACACGCTTGGAAGCTGCGCGGCCGTGCCCCTCAGCTTTCCCAGCGTTTCAAGCAGGCTTTTTCGGGCAGGGAATGGGATGTTTTGGTCCTTTATCCCCTGTTGTCCCCTCTGGTCCCTTCCAGGAGGAGGGAACCTGCCCCAAGGCCCTCTCCAGGAGATAGAAGGGTCAAGGGCTCCTCCAACCTGGACGGCCTAACCCGAACCTGGCCATTCCCACCCAAAACGCCCTGGCAGAAGGCAGGGGCGCTGCTGGTGGGTCGGGAAGTGCTCAGCTGCCATGGGGGGGCGGGGGTGTCACACACGGCTTTCGGGAGAGACATCCCCCAGCATTTCCGTCCTCGAGTGAAGCCTGGGCTGGAGGATGAAGGCAAAGGCTGGGACAAGCATCTGGGGTGGAGAGACCCCTCAACGGGCTCTTACCCTGGGAGCCTTCAAAGATCATTTTAACAGCGATAAATGCCATTCCAGCCCCCCCCCCTTTCCATTTTAAAAGGCTCCGCCTGGGATATTTCTCCCCCATCATGTTTTTATAGCGAGATCAAGGACAAAGTTGTTGGGTTGTGATGAAGGGTCCTTGTTTAGGGTCCTTTTAGATTCCTTTTTGAATTTTGCTTCCCCCCCCCCCCCCAATTGCTCTTAGGGATAAATCCCGGATAAAACTGCAGCTCTCCCATTGCAATTAAGGAGGAGAAGGAGAGAGAACTTGATTGCTTCGGCTCGTTCTGATCGCTTCGGAGGTGGGGAAGGAGGGGGGGAAGAGACTGGCGGGAATTGATTTTAGATTTCTCTTTTATGTCGGGTCTGGTTTCTGGTGATTAAATTTCTCTCTTATGTGGACTGAACCTCGGGATAACTGATTAATAACATGCCACTTGGCGCCAACACGGGGTCTCAAGGCCTTTAATCGCCAAGATGCACAAGAGAACAGAGAGAAACACAGAGCAGGACAAACCTCCACCAACTATTTTAGCCCTGCTGGTCTCTGCCTCTGCAAACGGGGCTTTTTTTCTCTTCTTTTTTTTTTTTTTTCTTCATCTTTTCAGTATTTCCTGCTAAACTCGTAAACTTTATTTGATTTACAGCTATTTCATGAACCTGCTTAAACTAACATGTGTTCCGTCTTGTCCAACTGAATCATAAAAACCAATCTTGGATCCAAACGAGATTTTTTTCTGAGAGAGAGAGAGAAAAACGAGTTATTAATGACAGAAAATAGACATTGTCTTGAACGGCGGCTGCCCCAGCCCCTGGCGCGGGGAAGTTGGTGGCTCCTGCCCGTGGCCCAGGAGGATGGACCCGGGCTCGGTCCCGCAGGTACCAATCGGGCTCCAGTGAGGGAAGGTTTTGAGCTGAGATTTGAGCTTTAATTCCCTAAGCCCCAGAATTATTCGTTGGAAATGAATGAGTAAGCGTATAATACCCAAAATGTGCTCAACCCCCAACCCCCGTGTAGACATACACTGGTGCAGGAAAGATGCGTGTCCATCCCCCCAAAAACAAACAGGTACGAAATGAGCTCCTAATATTTTCTTCCATCACGTGAAAGCAGCATTTTCTGTGCCCCAAACCACTAGACTAAACGGATGAACAAGAATGCAACACGGACGCTTAATATGCGTGGAACAGGTATAAATCTGTGGCGAGTTATAGCACACTGGTTTATAAAAAATCGGGTTCACCAAACCGACTGCCAGCGCCAACATCTCTTGGCACCCAAATCCCCGGCTCCTTTCTCCACCTCTGCGTGGAAAGACGGGTGGGGGGGAAGCTACCTGCAATCCTCAGGATCGAAATCGTGATCGGCTGCATAAGGTTGGGAAGAACTCTTCGCAAAGAGTGCTGGTGCTGCCCCACACACCCGTGTGGCTGTGCCCTCTGCTTTGATTGCCGCGAAACTATCGGCAGCCGCGCAGTTGGGCTGGATTTACGGCTTGTGGCCCAGCGCCCCATGTAAGGGAGTAAATGCTCTTTTTCCCCCACATCTTTTCTCCTTTTCCTTTAGATATTTTTTGCATTTAATTCCTGAAGAGAACAAAAAGAGTTTCTCGGCGTTGTTTGGATGATTTTACAAAATCTGTATTTTCCCTACGTGGGTAAAAGATGGGGTTTAGGATGCCGCGGGGTAGCACAGTTTCTTCTGCTCAAGGGGGCTGCTCTCGGCTTTTCTGGGAGCCTCTTCGGCTCCCGAAATTTGTGGGTATCCTGGTAATACAAGGGATAACGTGGTCGTAACGGATCGGCCTGGCTCGGCTGCCCCTTCGCTCTGCGTTAATTTAGGGCAGGGGATAGAAAGCGAATGGGGGCGAGAAAAGGGAGGAGAACGAAAAACAAAAAGGAAGGAAAAATAGAAAGTATAAAGAAGGGAAAATTGATTGCGAAGAAGAAAATAGAGAAAGAAAAAATGACTTTAGAAGGAAACTTTTGGAGTGTGGTCGGTGTGTGGATGCCCGAGCTGATCACTCCGGGAGAGCAGTGGCAGAGTGGGGGCCGATCCTGGTCCTGCTCCGGGAGGAAAAGTAGGGGAGGAAGGAACAATTACAGGTGTCGCTTGTGTGGCCTTTATTCAGGCTCTTATTCAAATCCCTTCAGTCCGGGCTCCTCTCCCTAACCGCCCTTCAAGGTCATTGCAAGATCACTTTCAGGGAAAGGCACAGGGTGCTGAAGACTTTCCCCCTCTTGCCCCATTAGCTTTCTTCCCAGGGCGAGAGTGGAGGCCTTATCTGCCTTTATTTTCTCCTTTGGGCCGAGATAACGCCCTGATTGACACCCTGTTTGGCAAGAGCAGATTAACCTTTCCATTCCGGCGTCGATAACGTGCCCCTTGCCATCGGCGCATCCGCCATTGATAGGGGCGGGAAGGGGAACCCGATGGGCACCCCGTGCCAAAATGTCACCCGGCCTGGCTCTCTGAAAGGGGTGGAAAAGAGAAGTGCACCCTAATTACCCCTTTTCCGAGCAGCAATGTGGGTACGGGAGAAGCTGGACGGGGGCCGAGAACCGGTTCCCTCGGACTCCGGTTAGCTCCAGGGGAGATGCTTTTTGTAAGCAAACTGGGGAGAGAACATAGATCCCTTTTTCTCCAGAGATGCTCCTGGCTTGACTTTGGGACCGTCTCACCCTTTCTCCTCTTGTCATTTGGGAGAAAAAAAAGACCTGTATCCCACGAGTGGGAGTGGGAGGCTCCAAAGGGCAGCCCTGTGCGATTCTGCAGCACTGATTCTGACCGGCTGTTTATGCTGCACTTTTTGAACACCTTTTTAAAGCCAGGACTTCGCCTGGGAAATGAATGGGATGAGGGAAGGGGGGAACGGTTCTTAATTACAAAGTTCTTTCTTTTTATTTTTGCCCTTAAGTAGCCAGAAGGGCGGGGGAAAAAAAAAAAAGACCCGAAACCACAGACATGAAAAGAAAACTGCTGTTCACCTGTAGTTATAAAACCCCCAAGTTAAAGCAAAAATCTCGACCCCAGTATCTATCCCCCAGGCTTTTGGCATGGAAATATAGACATGGGGAGAGCTGTATCGGGGCTACAAAGAGATCAATGCAGGCGCTGCCCCTAAGGTAAGGGGGGAAAAAAGAAGCCCCTCCAAACCTCCAAACCAGCCAACAAAACACAAAGTGAATGGAGTAAAAAGCTTACAGAGAGGATGATTGTTTTAAATATTTGTTTTCTCCCAGGTGCGTATTTCGCCATAGAGGGTACACGGCCAACAAAAGGGAGAGAGGAATAAAAGGAGAAATGGTCAAAAAGTGGAATTGCCTAAAAATGGATAAGGGATGTGGGGGTGTAATTCCTGCCGTGGAATCTCGGGATGGGACGGGAGAAGAAAAGGGAATGAGCAATCCGAAGTTATCGGAGGCCTGAGAACCGGCGTTGCACCGGCCGGGGCAGGGTGCCCGGGTTCCCTGGCGGCTGCCGAGAAGCCGCCGGCTACGGGTGGATGGCGAAAGCCTTTTCGAGTTGGTTAAGCAGCCCCAAGAAGTGATTTTAAAGCGCGGGGTGTGTTGGGGGAAGGTGGGGGGTGAGTTCATGCTCGGCACTATTTCTTACTGCTGACATCTCGACCCCACTGCAAGTCAGCATCCCGGCCCCCCCCCCCTTCCTCTCCCTCCACCTCTCCAGGGGAATAGCCGATAGGAGAAGCCTCCAGGGCGAGGGACATCCTCCGAAGGTAGCAAAAGGGCAGAGGGGCCCGGCCATGCGGCCTCAAAAAGCTGGGACTCCTCGCGGCCTGAGGCCTCGGGGAAGGGCGGTGGGGCCTGGGCCTGATCCTGCGCTTCTGACTGCGGCGGGAAGCTGAGCAAGGGAGCTCGAGAGTGTGTGTGTATGCGCAAAACGCTCGGGGCTCCCACTCAAGCACGCACCCCCACACCCAGGGAGGTAAGTGTGTGTGTGGGGGTATTGGATCTGTGGCTGCTGATGGGAGCTGTGGTGTTTCTATGCGTGCGGGAGCTTTTATATAGATATTTATGTCTACTTTATGTGTGTGTACATATGTGTATATATAGAATATGGAGCAAGGTGCATAGGCGGTGTGCACACATTTGCACACATACACATCCTCTGCCTTTAGAGGGTACGTGTGTGTGTATATATATATATATTTATATATATGGAGTAGGGGGCATAGTCGGTGCGCACACATTTACACACCTCGCCCGCACAGATTTGCACTGAGCCGAGCGGAGGGTGGGGGCAGAGTGGTTTGTGCACACCCAAACCCCCTGCGTGTAAACCATAGGACAAAGGTAAATATCTACATGTGCATGTGTGTAAGGGCCGAGGAACGGCTGGCTTTGCACTTGCGCCGTTGTGCTAGCGTGCAAAAGGTTGCATTGACGCTGATGCGCGCCTATATGATATTGTGATGCGTGTGTCTGCATATATATTCACAGACACGTATACAGACAAGTGTCTACACAGCTCTGCACTCATGCTCATGTTGCGCGTTCAATCTGAAGGTACAAAATGAATTATAGCACGTGAGCAGGGAGAAGGCGTCGCGTGTGCGTTTGTAGACCGCGTGTCCAGGCATTGCCCGCACACCTATACCTCTATATGTGTACCTAGAGGAGGAGGCTGGCGGCGGTTAGGGGCTCGGGCCCGCAGGAGCTGGTTTCTGTCGCTCGGCTGCAGCCTCCTCTGAGCGGGGGTTAGTTTAGGTGGAGGTCGGGATGGGGAAAAGGATTTTATTTCTCGGGGTACAGGGGGCTTTTTCTCCCTTCCCCCTCCCCTTTTCTTTTTGCTGCTTTTGGGGGTTGGTGATTTTTTTGTGTGTTTTGTTTTTTTTTTTTGGGGGGGGGTTGCCTCGGTGCTCTCTGCGGAGGGCCTGGGTCCCGCTTGATCTTCAGAGCCGGAGAGAGTGCTCAGCCTGGGGGAACCTGGTCAATCCAGGCAGATTCTGTAGGCCGGGGAGGTTGGGGGGTGCTGCCTGCAGCCCCCACGGCAGGGAACACTCACCCTCCGCAGGGTCCAGGAGCTCTTCGCTCCATAGGTGTTACTTTTTCGTTTCTTTCTCCCTGTTTCTCCTCCTCTCTTTTTCTGTAGAAGAAAGCAGCGTTTTAACACCTTTTTGTATTTTTGGGGGGAGTGTGTGTGGGGGGGAGTGGTGCGTGTGTATAAAATCTTTCTGCAGCCGCAGCGAGGGCATCCCAATCACTCAAACTTAAAGGAAAGATGGGTCGAGGGAACTGCCGGCGGCTCCTTCTCAGCTCTTGCATGTACTTGGAGGCATTTGGTGGTCTTCAGGGCTGTTTTTTGTTTCTTCCTTCCCTTGTCAATCTTATTTGGTAAACAATAGCCTCGATTTACTACTCCCCCCCCCTTATTTATTTATTTTAAATCAGAGTAAATAATTGGTTCCCGAAGCACACTTGAATCTGTGCAAATAAGCGAGTTATCATTTACTATATATAGCCCGGTGTGCTGCCTTCCAGAAGCGCCTGAACATTCATCTGACAAGTTTTCTGCTCTAAGAGCATTATTTAAAGAAAATACAATTAAATTACTAAATTAAGCTGAACAATGCCAATACCGTTGGATGAATTGGGCTGCTCCTGGTGAAGGGGAACTTTGCTGCTGGTTTCCCCCTATTCCATTCCAAGAAGAAGCGGGTTCTCCTGGAGTTTCCAGCGAATCCTTGCCTGCTTGGATGATACGCATACATATATCAGATATATATATAAAAGAGATACATATATATATGATCTATCAGGCCTCAGACCCGCATATATATATAAGCGCTATGTATCTCGGCGTGTAAATATATATATATTTATGTGTATATACACACACACGCATCTATACAGAGAGATTGCACACTCACGGCCTCGTTGTGTTTTGCATTGCACTGAATGGATTTTTTTGGAGGGGAGGGGAGAGGGGAAAAAAAAAAAAAAAAGCAGGGATCTCACTGATAGAGCCTTAAAAAGAGGAGAATAATACAGATTAACCTTCCATTACTGCTGCAGTCAACCATGACAGAACAGGCCAGTTGCGTGGTTGGTGACGTTTCCGTGTCCTATAGGAGCAAAGCTCGTGAGATAACAGCTATCGCCTTGAACTCGCTTTATTTTATCGGAGTATGGCTGGTAATAAACAGTAATATTTAATTTGTCAGAGACCACAAATCGGCTTCTAGCTGGAAAGCTCCTCCGCCTTGACATTACGGTGCTGGAGAGCCTGGACTTGCCATTCTTTTCCCAGCTTCCCCCCCTCTTCCTTTTTACCCCCGTCCAACCTGCAGACGGAAATAAATTCGATTTATTTGCATCGTTTTCAACTTGTCTTCAAGGTGTGTGAGCGCTAGTTTGGCACTGGAGAGGTGAGTGATTTCCCACGCAGCAGCCGTGCTCGGGTTTGCTCTTCCAAACTTGAGGGATTTTCACTTTTTGCCTTTCTTTCCAGCGAGGGGAGAGAAGCTCGGGTTCCCCCTCACTACCAGCTGCAAGAAACCTTTCTCCTCGCTGCTTTCGTTGGGAATTTTTAAGAGAAATCCCTCTTCTTTCGGGAGAACTGGGTACCTCGGGGGATGCTCACGGCATACGCTCGGGGCTGCGCCCACCGGCCTCCATCCGCGGCTTTCACCCCGCACCGGCAGCTCCTCCTTGATATCTGTTTATTTCCCCCTTGTTTTTCCATCCCCTGGTTTACACCTTTCGGAGCAGAGCGGTGCGGTGGGAGGGTTCGGCCGAGCCGCCCGCCCCAGGCCCCAGGGCAACAGCCGCCCGGTTCGTTCCCTCGTTTATTTGTCTTTGGAAAAGCTCCACTGCTCCTTTCCCTCTAAAAATAATTAAATATGGGACAAGCTTTGTTCTGTTTGTTTAAGTAGCATTCTTTGGCTTATTCTCTGTGGCTACAAGTGCAGTGATTTTATTGTTCTTATTTGCAAGTTTACTGTTGGCTGTTTCTTCTCAAGTAGCAGCTTGAACTCAGGCGAACATGGGTGCCCTCCCTACTCCCCCACCCCTCCACCCTCCCAAATAGCCGCTCACCCCCAGATTTTCCCTTCCTCACCTCAAACTTTGAGGGGACTCCGGTTTTATCGCGCCCTGTGGGAGCTGGGAGAAAGGGCGGGATTGCTGAAAACTTCCACGAAATGCAAAAGGAACGAGCAAGAGGCAGAAAATGGTGAGGGATTTATTTTATTGGGGGGGGGGGACACACACACACAGAGCAGGGATGGGACATACTGATGAGAAGAGGGTGGGGGCAGGAGGAGGAGGAGGGTGGGCAGAGCAGATCTAAACCATGCCATTTATTCCGAGTCTTATCAAAAATCCGCCTCGCCAATCTGGTTCTCTTCAGCCCGCAGAATGCGACAGGGAGGCTGTTTACCCTGCGCTGACCTATTCAACTTTACCCTCCCAATAATACATTAAAAAAAGGGAGCGAAGGAAGATGCAGATAAAGCCACATCCCCGCTCCTCCCTGACGGGTTGATTATTTGAGCGCGGAGAATCGCTGCGGAGAGCTGCAGCCCGCGGTCGGGCAGCGCTGCGCAGGATGAGGAAGAGGATGGGGAAGGGCAGGAGAAGGAGCCTGGCTGCCTCCACAAGCGGGCAGAAGGGCAACAACCCCACTAGGGGTCCATCTTCGCGGGCTTTTTCAGTCCCACTCGGCCGATTTTCAGCATTCCTTCCCCCCCCCCCCCCAGGGTTATACCTAAGGGAGTCCATTTAGGGGGAATCCCCTCTTACCCCCCCCCCCCCCAATAAAAAGCCTCTGTGAGCATTAGTAAATATAAAGCTGGGTTTAAATACACACGTCTAGGCTGTCTTTGAGGAGGGGGGTGTTGGGGGTGTGGGGGTTTGTGAGGTTAGCAGAGCCAGCTATTTATTTAAAGGGTGAGAGGGAGGGGAGGAAGAAGAGGGGGTATATTCCCAGGCGCTGGATTTTCTCTTTGGTTGGGAGAGATGGATGGAGGAGGGAGGGAGGGAGGGAGAGGAGAAGGAGGTGAAGGAGAGGGGGGAGGGCTGCTGGGGAGTTTGATGATTGTCTTTGTGCCTTGCTCTTGTTTGCCGGCCAGAAAAATAGGCTGGAAAAGGAGGTTTGGGGGGGAGGGGGCGGGGAGGGCTGTGCGAGGGTGAGTCTCTCCGGAGCAGGATCCCAGCTGGTTGGGTAGTGGGTCCCGGCACTTGGCGGACAGAGCTGGACGAGCCCACGTCACCTCCGCGCTCCTCTCAGCCGCGCTCCGCGCCCGGCTCCGCGCAGACACGGCGGCAGCGCCGCGAACCTGCCCGGAGGAGCGGCGGTCGCCACCAGCCCGAAACTTTTCTTTTTTTTCCTTCTTTTTGCGTTTTTATTTTATTTTTTCTCCACGGGGGAACCGTTTTCTTTTTCCTCTCTTGAATCCTCTCCCTCTTTTTTAATTGCTACTTTTTTTTTTTTTCTTTATTTTTTAGGTAGAGAGTAGAAAGAGTGGGGTGGGGAAACTGCATCTTCCAGACCAGGCTGAGGTGGGGGTGGGGGCTTTATCTTGGTCTCAGGATCCTTCCTAGTGCGTCTGACAACCTGGAAGTGTTTGGAGAGAGCAGGGGAGGGAGGGAAAGAGAGAGAGAGAGGAGCAAGCAAGCAGGCTTGCATTGGATAGATTTTTCTCTTCCAGGCTGGGTTTTCACATGCTGATCCGCAAATAAATAAATAAAAGGAATATGCACACGCGAAGCCTGATCACATTGTAATTTCCATTGCAAAGGGGGAAAATAGACACACACATTATATGTACGGAGATGCATTGATTGCATGGAATTCAACGAGCAAGGTAACAGCTCTTCCACTGCCATGTATGTCCGTCGGTGTCTGTCATCCGTGTGTGCGTGGGGGTGACCGAGAGAGAGCGAAAGGAGCTGGCTGGGGGCATTGTTGGGCACAGATTGTCGCTGCCGAGGAGCTGCGGGGCCTCGGGAGACGGGGAGAGCAGGGGAAAGGGGGGCGGCTGCTCTCCTAGGGCTTCCGCGGCCGCGCGTGGGGTTGGGGGGGGGGGCAAAGGAAAAAAGCAAAGGGGGGATTTTCTTTTCCCTTTCCCCCCTTTTTTTTGCCCCTCCTCAAACCCACTTGGTGCTACTTTAGCAGCGCAAGATGCGTTCCTCCTACAGCCGCCGCGGCCTGGTTCTGTCAAGCTCTATTTCTTCTCAGCAGCTCTTTAAAGGGGGGAAAAAAGAGAAGGCATGGATACTCAATTGCTCTTAATTGCCGGTTTTTTTTTTTCTTTTTATTTCTTTTTATTTTTTTTTTCGTTATTCCCCTTTTTTGATGAATATTAATAGTATTTTTATATTGGCTAGGTCATGTGTCGATGCAGAGGGCTCGCTGGGGCCGGGCTGCCCTGTGCTGCCACAGCTGGCTCCTTCTTTGTTTAATAAACGCTTTTTATTAATACTATTTATTTTTCTTCCCTGTCTCCTCTAATTTTGGCAGCTTAAGGGGGAATAATAGCTCCAAGCTGGAGGGAAATCGATTAAAAAATGGATAACGGGAACTTCCCAAGCTGCAGCAAAGGGAAAAATAGGGAAACAACAGTGCAGGGAGAGGGAAAAAAGAAGAGGAGGAGGAGGGGAAGAGAAAAGCCTTAAATGGTCCCTGGAGCCGCGGCTCTGCCCCCGCTGGCTGGGCCCGGGCCCGGGGCACCGGCATCCGCAGCGCTCCGCGTCCCTCTGCGCACTTTCCGCGCTCGGTAGCGCTTTTGCTTCGCCTTCAGCCACTTAGTGCCAAGCTCTTGGCTGGTGTGCAGTGAGAGTTTGGGAAGGAGGGAGGGAAAGAGAGAAGGAGGGAGGGGGGCCGGGCCGGGACGTTTTTGTGCGTGATCTTTAGCTCCTGAAGTGCAGACCTGGAATCCCTTGTCCTTTAAAATTATATATATGTACATATGTATATTATCCACCACTAGCAGGGAAGATAATTTTCTCTCCCCTCTTTTCCTTAATTTTCCTCTGTATTTAAAGATTTGCCGGTGGTTTTTTTTTTTTTTTTTGTGTGTGTGGTTTTTTTTTTTAATTTTTTTTGATTTTTTTTTCTCCTCTCATTTTTTAAGGTTTTAAATATTGTTGCAGGGAGAAGGAGAACTCATTTCAAAACATTCTCATGTCCCTAAAACCAATATTGCCTCCATATGGTTGGCCTTTCCAAAATGAATCCCCTTTGAAACATACGAGAGAGATTTCCCCCCCAAAGCTACTAAAACTCTAAACTTCTTAAGAACAAAAACTAACAGATAATGCAATTGCTTTTATATTTTATCTGTTTTTGGGGGGGCTGCTTTGAAACTTTTACCATTCCTGATAGAGCCTTTAAAGCCACATCAAAATAGCGCTTTTAGAACTCGCTGTGGTTACCAGCGTCAGATAGAAACGGTATATTTTTAAGCTCGTTTTCGGTGTATTTTGACTCTCAGTGTTATGGCTTAGCTCCCTTTAGCCCCAATTCCACCAGCCCGAGTGCGCGTTACCTTGCACAGTGCCTCGGCCGATTGGTTTATTTACACTTCTAGATTTTAACTATCTCCTCCATCCTTTGCTTTACTCGCAACTGCGCGGGAGGGGGAGAAAAGACTTTTATATTTGTTTTTATTTTATTTTATTTTATTTTTCTGTCTTTTTATTTTATTTTCTCCGGTAGGGATGACAGAAGTTGAATTTTCTTTGCGAATGGGCCCATATAAAGGGCCTGGCGTGTCGGTGGCATTTGCTGGGTCGCTACCAGAGTGGCGTAAAAGCTCCCGTTTCCCTGACAGCAATGGAGGGGGCTCTCGGCCCTCTCGGCAGCAGCGAGCCCGGGGCAACTGGAGGTGTCTAAAGCTCGGGGGAGTCTCTTCCACACACACCCCCCCCCCCGAACCCCAAACCTCCAGAGTCACTTCTGCAATGAGTTGGCCGGTCCACTGCCCCCCGGTGCCTTACTCCCTGCGTCCTGCCAGACAGACCTAAAATACGCTGTTTACCTTTACCAAAAGATGCATTCAATAATACCGCCTCCCCTCACCTTCCCCTCTCTCCCCACCCCCCCCTCCCCCGCGCCTTTCCCCCCCCCAACTCCTATCATCCCTGGCGGGCTGCGATAATAACTAACCGTCTTTATTTCTCTCTCTCCCAAAGTTAAAGGGCCTCGTTCCCTCCCCGGGCAGCTGGAAGTGAGTTGCGGGCAACGCGGGTTACTCGGGCAGCCCTGCCTAGGGCTCCGGCTGGCTTTCCCATCGTTAACGTATAGATAGCTCTATATTTTATTGAACGTCAGCGTTGACTTATGCGTCTCTTATCTCTGCTCTCTCCCCATGTGTGCCTGCAGTGGGGGATCCGGCAAAGGAAGCTCGTAACATGGCGGATAGCGAGGAAGGCTTCGGGCTCCCCACCACTCCGGCTGACTCGGAGGCCAAGGAGCTCCAGGCTGAAGCCAAGCAGGACACTCAGCTGGGGGCCACCAGCAAGTCCCCCACTTCACCCCAGGCAGCCTTCACGCAGCAGGTAAGGACCCACGCTCCCTTTCTCTTGCTTTCATTTGTGTTTTCACCCTTTTCTCGGCTTTTTTCCCCCAAATATCAGCTCAGTGGGGTGCCTGCTGCAGCTCTGGGAGAGGATGAGTCGTTTTAGGCCCCTATGGGCTTAAGAAGTCCCACCTGCCTTTGGGCCTCATCCTGGTTTAGTGTTATTTGGGGCCGTGCTCAAGTGGGAAAGCCCACGAGTGAATATTGGGGTGCGTGAGGAAAAGCAACCAAAATACCGGGGAGGGGAGTTTGCTGAGGAAGAGATCCACGCGTGAGGGTACGAATGCATATGGAAGCACATGCACAAACATGTATTTACTGTGCATGTGCATCTTTGTGCAAGATATAAACATATATATATTTGTGTATACGTATGCACATACAGGTACTGGTGCACACGCAGCTCTGCCTTCACTCAGGTAAAGGGCGCTGAGAGCAGGCAAGGCGGTGTCACACGTGGGCACCCAAAAAGCGACCCTGGGACCACGCACACCCTTGGGGTGCTCCTCATACCCTCCATCGTTTTTCTCCTCGACTGCTGCCTGAGGCCGGGATAGGGATGGGCTCTTACAGGGGACCCAGCTGACCTCCGCGCTGCCGGGGAGAACGGGCCGAGGAAGCAGCGGGCCAGGATCTCCCCTGCTCGGCTTCCCTGTTGCCGGGGGGGCAGAGAGCCCAGGGCAGCCCGGAGGAGGAGGAGGAAGGGAAGGCCGAGAGAAGAGCTTTTCCACCGATGTTGTCTCGCCTTCAGCGGTTGCGGGGCCCCTCCTCAGAGCCCCCGCTTACCCCCTGGCAGGCAGACCACTGGGTACAAGCCTTTTGCCGGCTGTGGATGCCATCCGCGGGAGCGCGGGTACCGCGATTAGCCCTGGGGCTCGGGGCTCTTTGGAAATTGCTCCCCCGGTCCCTGAAGCTTTTGCTGGGGGCTTTGGTTCCATTTTCATAGAAGGGGGAGTCTATTATGCCTCCTACCGCAGGGCGTAGGGATGTGTGATCCCCACGGCGACATCCGCGGTGCCGACCTTGGGATCTCAGGGCCCCGCTGCGGGCTGCCCTTTCTTGGGGCTGGGGGTGAAAGGGATGAGCCGGGCTAGGGGAAGGAGGGGACACCCCACATCACTCCGGCCGGCAGAACCGGAGCTGGTGGGTGTAAGGCTCCTCTTGGAGCTCTTGGGCCAAAGCTTTGGGGGTATTTTTCCTTCCCAGGAGCAGCCCGGAGCTGGTCCCGGTGCTCCTGGCCCTGCCTGCACCACACTGGTGCCACAGTGGCCCGCACTGTCCTGCCTCAGTCCCACAACCACCACCCCCAGTCTTGAATTCCCTTTGACCCCCGCTTTGCCAGGGAGCAAGCGGCCGGAATTTCTTAGGAATGCCCCGAGCTCTGGCCCACATCGCCCGACCGCTTCCCTGAGCTTCCCGCGGCGGCCTGCCCCGTACCCACCACCGGATGACTGTCTGTGCCTTCCCCCTCCGCAGGGCATGGAGGGGATAAAGGTTTTTTTGCACGAACGGGAGCTGTGGCTGAAATTCCACGAAGTGGGGACGGAGATGATCATAACAAAGGCCGGGAGGTAAGAAGCGGAGGGGGGGGCGCGTTCCCCTTCGTTTCTGGGCTGCTGAATCGGCCTTTTTTGTGCCTGTTTGTGGGGGGAAGTTGCCTACAATGGGGACACGCGCACACGCGTGGATGCGGGTGGGTGTCCGCGGCTGTAGCCCCGGTCACATCTCTGGTATCGAGAGCCCCCCAATCCGTGTCCGTGTGCCACGGTCCCGGAGTACGGGAAACTGTCCTTGCGAGGATCTAGTCAGAAGAAACTGCTTCTTCTGGCTTCTTTCTTAACCAGAACGTTGGATCCTTAATCCCAATTTCAGGCCTTTGGAAGCTTTCCAGGCGAAGGAGAGCTGCGACCGCTTGGCCAGAAGCTAACTTTGGTTATAGCAGCTCGATGGGCGACTTATTATTATTACTATTAGTATTGTTATAGTATTCTTAATTAAAGGAGTTGCTCGGCCCATCTGCGATTTTGCAGTGCGTTACGCTGTTTACCGACAGGTCGTATTTATTTTGCTTACACCGAGGCGAGCACACCCAGAGCACTCACCCACTCCATTTAAAACTCGATGTGGTCTAAAGCTACTGTTTATATACGGATCGCGAAGCTGTTTAGATGCGCAGATAGATGTGTCCGCAAATAAGTAGCATGAGGCTCTAAGTGCGTCCAGACACACGCTTCTGGATGTGTGTGTTTGTGTGGGAGTGTAGGAAAATATACAGCCTCGCAAATCCAACTTTATTGGGATTCCGCATAATCGATTCCATGACCGGTTTAGTAAACGCGATCCGCAGATATCTATGTGTGTATTGGAGTGCTTTTGGGGAGGTTTAACGTTATCTTTAATATTAATGTGATGGAGGATTGTTAGATTGAAGGGTGTCTAAGGCAGCGAGATGCAGTAAAAGAGTCTCTCCAGTCCAAGCGGTAAACTGGGGCAGCCCAAGAGAGGTTCTTTTCGTTATGAGTTCTGAGTTAAAACCCTCTGAGAAAGGGAAGGAAAAAAGCCCTACCAAACCTTCTACATGTGTAGAAATGTAGTAGCTTCAGTTTGCAAAGGCACAATCAACAACGCGGAATCGAACTTCCATTTTACTCTGGCCTCTGGCGCTTGTTGTGATCTTCCCGAATTTGCTTGAAGTAGGAGGGGAAAAGTAAGTAAATGAAAATACAGAAGCGGTTTATGAAGTTTCAGCAGATGGATTTGTCTCATGGCTTGCCTTCGCCTTGCACCTTGCTGCTGCTGGAAAGTGGGGTTTAAAGAAGGGGCTACAAAGAGGGAAGGGGGATGCTGCTGGGGACAATCCGAACCTCACAACCCGGAGTGGGACAGGGGCTGGGGGAGTGGAAGGACCGCCCCAAACCCGAGTTTATGGGGGGGGGGGGGGAGGGAGGGGAAAAAAGGGAAAGAAAAAGGAAAAAAAAAAAAGGCAGCTCAGGGAGGGAGACAGAAACCACCTTGCAGAAATTCCAACCGAAACAGCGCAGCGGACAGAAATCTCATCTGGAGGGCAATAAAATAGACATTTACAGGGCAGGGGCTGCAGGGAAGATAGGCAATCAGTTTCCTCATTTCTCTAATTCCCCGTGTTTATTGTTGGAGAAGGCCATGTTCTCGCCAGTCAGGTGTTGTCAATAGAGTTACAGATCATTCTTCAGGTGGAACTTGATTTATTCTCCCTTATACGTTAAAATAAATCCCGTTCCCCCCTCCTCCCCCTTTCTCCCCCTCCCGGCATTAAAACCCGGCCCAGCTGCCCTATAGCAGAGATAAGAACCCGAGGCTGGGGTAAGGGGGAGCGCGGTATTTTTAGAGGTGTGGGGGTTTTGTTTAGGCGTGTTTTAAGTCCAGGGATACATTTTCATAGGCTTTATTTTTAAATATTTGGAAAGCGCAAACTAAAATAACACCGAGTGTTTTAAGTCCCTGCTTTGCAGTAATGGAAACTATTTCGAAAAGCCCCTGTTCCTCAGCGTGTATTCGAGTGCTTTCCAAGTCTTTGTCAGGTGTTGTTTGCTGATGTCCCCCGAGCACGGATTTGGTGGGACACCTGAGTTTCTGTAGGCTGGGATGCGGTTTCTTCACATCTACACATCCAACCGTTGATACACATAGAGTTGGTTGAAATGTGTCTTTAAAATATGTATTTATGTATTTTTTTTTTGGCAAATCTCCCCTCCTGTTCCAGTCGTTTATGTATACATGGAAGTAACTCGCTTCCAAACTTCTCAGGGTCAGATTTTGTTCAAAGGAGAGTCGAAACAAAGAATACAAATAGGAATAAACCATCAGGCACACGAGTAGGTCAATATCAAGCTCACCAGCCTCCTGTTACGGTTCTGCCTTAATGAATCGCCTGTTTTGCCTCAGCTGGGGGCTGGAGCGGCACCCAGCAGCGTCCAAACATCCCCCCTAAGGGGAAGGAAGGGCGCAGCCCTCCCCTGGCCTTTCGAGAAGGGAGAATGTGGCTTTGCCCTTTTGTTAAATGACCCCCCTGCAAACACCCACACGAAACCACCTTGGAAAACTTTCCCTTCTCCGCTTTTAACCTGTGTTTTTATTTGTTTTATTTCGTTTTTAACAGGCGCATGTTCCCCAGTTACAAAGTGAAGGTCACTGGACTTAATCCAAAAACGAAGTACATTCTGCTGATGGATATTGTACCAGCGGATGACCACAGATATAAATTTGCAGATAATAAATGGTAGGCATGCGTGGGGAAAGGAGGAGTTCGCTGTCGGGCTTTTTGGGCTGGGGATGCCCATCAATAAGGTGTTCAGCTCTGATTTTTCCCCTGGAAAGGAGAGATGTTGAGTGCAGGGGCTTCACCTGAGCCTCTGGGAATGCTCCCACGGTCCTTGGGAAAGGCATCCATTAGCTAATCGTAACTGTAATCCTGTTTGGCGATGAGATTATTGGCTATTATGGAGGTGATAGTTTAATTGCAATAAGAAAGGGACTATATCTTTGTGTATTGGGAGCAAGCAGTTGCGGGGTGGGGGAATGATGGGGTTAAAAGGGGAAACGGCAAGAGCCTGCTCTGGCGGGCGAGGTGCCAGAGAGCCCAATTAGTTCCCGAGCAGCGTTTGTAAACGCTTTTTCTCCCCAGGAACGGCGTGGGGACACCCTGGTGTGTGTGTGGGTCACTCGCGGGCGAGGGTGTGTATGTATATGGAGATCAGGAGCCCACGGGAGGGGATGAATGGGGAGCAGGAGCCCATGAGATGGGACCCTTTCCCGGCCGGAGCTCAGTGCCTGTGTTCCCCCTTCCTCAAAGGTCGGTGACAGGGAAGGCAGAGCCGGCCATGCCTGGGCGGTTGTACGTGCATCCCGACTCCCCGGCCACCGGCGCCCACTGGATGAGGCAGTTGGTTTCCTTCCAGAAGCTCAAACTCACCAACAACCACCTCGATCCCTTTGGACATGTAAGTACGGGAGAAGGGGGGGGAAAGGGGCACAGTCCCCCCCCAAGCGTGCTCACAGTCCTTTCCCACAGCGTGTCTCGCACCAACGCGAGGTCCCCCCACCGCTGACAGTGCTACGAAGGTCATGACAATGTCGCCCATCTCCAAATCCAGCGTACTGGTGCGGTGTTATTCTCTTGAACTGAGAGAGTAGGGTAAACCCCAATGAAGGAACCTCCCCGCGAAATGGAAGCATAAACCTTAAAACCGGGCTATTTCGCAGCACTGTATGGGAATTGATTATAGATCCCAAGGGCTGGAATCCACGAGTGGAATAAACTCGCCAGGCTTAACTGAGTATTCAGCTACCCGGTTTTAATCTCATGGGGTTTTGTGGGGCGTTAAAATCTGCTCCCTGCCTCCTAGAGTTTGCCCAACAAGTAAAAACAATCGGGCACGATTATTCGAGGGAAATAGGACCTGAAACCGTGCGGATCCGTCGATCCAAAGAAAATGCAACAATAATTAAAGACCATAATAATAATAATGAGAGAGTAATTGAAATCCCGCTAGAGATTCTTGGACATTAAAAAGGGCTTTGCTGGACCCGTGGGGCCATGAAAGCTTGTGTGAATTCTGCAGCCAGAACCAGCCCTCCTTCGGAGCTCCCCAAAGATGCTTGGTCCTCGGAACGAATATATATGCACGTGTATGAATAATATAGATCTCTCTATGAAAAAAATATATATAATTACTTAAACGGGTATGCGAGTCCAGATCCCGCCATCTCTTTCCAAGAGCATATTTTCCTCCCGTCTCTTTTCAACACTTTAGTTTCATTTTTTTTCCAAGTGTTTTTTTTTTTCTTCTTTTTTTTTTCTTTTTTGTTTTTCCTTCTCTTTTAATGGTAAATTTTGGGCTATTAAATCCTTGCCCATGTAATCGCTGAGAAGGGAGGGGGGAGTGTGAGCTTTTGGAGAGAGCCCCCCCAGACCACCCCACTGCTGAGCATCTTTTACGAGCTCCTTTTCGCCTCAGCTGGGGAGGGGTGTATTTATCTTATTTTCCTTTTCTAATGTCAATTTTAGTTCAGTTTTTGTCTTGAGCTGGGGATAAAATGCTTTGCAAGAGTTGTTTTTCCAGGGCTCAGCGCTTTTCCCACTCTTCTCCCGGGAAGAGGGTGAGGAGAGCTGAGACCCCGCAGCAGCGCAGCCTTAAGGGGGATCTCTCCTACCCCTTCGGTGGGGTTTTGGGGGGCATTACGGGGAGATGGGGCCGGGCATCCCCCTCTGTGAACAGGCGGCTCTGGGAAGAAGTCCCTCTGAATAAAGGGAAGGGGCTGGGGGGACAATGAGGGACTTCAGAGGAGGAGCTGCACCAGGAGCCTCTCAATTAGAGTCGCTGTAATGAAATTAAAAGCCATTAGATCGTTCACCGTTGATGTCTACGACTTTCCTGGATGTCAAAGCAATTTGCTTAAACCCCCGGGAAGGGACGGAACGGAGAGGCGGCGGCGGGGCGCGCTGCGTCTCACTGTCGCCAGGGTCCGGCAGTCATTATCGCGACCGGGCGGCCCCCCGCCACCTTCCCCCGAGATTAAGCCGGTACCGAGCAGGGCCAGCGTTTTATCTTGAATTTAGCGCTGTCTCCGGCCTCCTCCTCTCCCGTCCTCTGTTGGGGCATACACACGCACACACTAAATCCCTCAGCCCCCCATTTCTCATCCCTTTGCTCCCACCGGCAGCACGTTCAGCTTGCCTACGGGTGTTTGGGGACCAGCTCCGCTTTTCCCCGGGGAGACACAGGAGCACAGGCCAGGGCTGGAGAGGATGAGCAGCAGGGAATGAGCACCCCTTTCACAGCACCACCGGCCCTGATGGGCGGCTTGGTTGGGGTGGGGGATTCTGGAATGGTTGATACCAGCTTTTAGGGGAGGTTGGGGGGAGGCGGGGGCTGAGGAGAGCGAAGGTGTTGGGGAAAAGGGTGCCAGGACCTGCGGGCCCTTCTCCTCCTCTTCCTCCTCCCCCTCTCCCCTGGCAGCCCCGCGCTGTGTCCCTCCATTCCCACAAAATGTCCTCTTTCTTCTTCTCAGATCATCCTGAACTCCATGCACAAATACCAGCCCCGGCTCCACATTGTGAAAGCGGACGAGAACAACGGTTTTGGCTCCAAGAACACCGCCTTTTGCACCCATGTCTTCTCGGAGACCGCCTTCATCGCCGTCACCTCCTACCAAAACCACAAGGTAAGGGGCTGGGCCGGGCCTCACACCGGCGACGCGTCCCCCTCCTTCCCTCCTCCCGCACCCACCTTTCCTTCCCTCCTTTCTCCTTTTTCCTCTCCCCTCTATTTTTCCTTTTCCTTCCTTCCTCATCCCTCTCTCCTTCATTTCCCTTTCCCTACTCCTCCTTTCTTACCATCTTCATTTCTCTTTCCTCCCTTCTTCCTCCGCCTCCTCTCCTTTCTCCCTTTCCCTTCTCCCTCTTCCCTCTCACCACCACCCCATCCCACCCCCTCTGTTATTCCTGGCAGCCCAAAGCATCCACAGATGGGGCTCAGGGCTACCCGGGGGGGAATTAGCTCAACAGGATGGGTTGCTCCAAGAGGAGCCGACCAACCGAGGAGGTTGCCTTTATCTTCCCCCCGCCGCACGTCCCAGCCTGCTGATGATGGAGGGGAGCCCGGCGCTCTCCCCCCTCAACCGGGGGCCGATAACGCTCCAGCCCTTAGCCCGGGGAAGGGCCCGGGCTCGGGCCTGGCCCCGGCCATGGGCTGCTGGTGGCAGCGGGGGGGGCCTGCAAGGAAAGGGAGGTTCTGCCCCTGAGATCAGATCCCCGCCTGCCAGACCAAAACAAAGAAGAACAAAGCAGAATGTAGCTGAAATAAGGGTTTTCTTGGCTTGGTTCCCCCTCGGGGGTCCCTGCTTCTCTTCTGGGTTTTCCCATCCTTCGAGGAAGAAGGAGGAGGAGGAAGACTCATCAGGGTGGGAGTTCTTAGGAGACTTCTTTCACCAGCCACCCCTCACTGCTGCCTGCAGACCATCAGTAGCGCAGAGCCAAGGGAAAAGACAATTTTCCTATGGGAAAAAAATGGCAAATTCATCCCTCAGTCACATACAAAACAATTTTTACAAGCTTTTAGTTGTACTTACGGGCAGGTAGGATGGTTCCTTTGCACTTGACAGAGTGAAATCATTGTTTTTCAAGTGGAAAAAGGTCATTTGAGACCCTGGCTAAATCCTAGATGCTTTCCTGGAGGTGCAAGTAGGAGCTTCTAAACCTAGGCAAAATAACTGTGTTATCTCTGGCCATCAGTTGGCAAAGCAGTTGTAGAGAGCAGAGGTAGAGGTCTGGAGAAGAAAGAGTGTCTCACCGTAACTAAGGAGAAAAGAAAATACTTTCCTGCCCTTTAAAATAGGAGCTGTTGGCACGACCAGGACAAGCAAACTGAATCCAAACTGAGTCCCCGCCAAATTATGCCTTAAATTATAACTCCGTTGTGGATGCTATAAAATCGAGTTTAACTTCTGCTTGATGGGTTCGGAGAAAGAATATAATATTAATAGAACTGGGAGTTAATAAAACAGGACACACTGCTCGTTTTAAAGGCATTTCCCTCTGAGAAAACAGACCTGAATTTAACTGCTTTCCTTTGATGAAAAATAGGACTGGTTTATAGAGAAAGGAATTATCATGCAAATAAAAGCAAAGCAGAAACATAGAAGTACAGTAGTTTGGGAAAAGTGCCATATTAGGAGGAGCAGGGCTATTTGATTGTAAATCAACAACATCTGTTTGATAAGAAATGACATCTGTGTATCTGTCTCTGTCAAAACATACACACTGACAAACGCATGAATCGCTACAGGCACACACGCTCGCATCCCACCAGACACATGCACCCACCACTACATATTTTACACACTCCCCTACACGTTTTACACACATTTACATCCCCCCTCCCCTCCCTAACACACACATTCCTCCTCTTGCTGCACTGAATCATTGGGGAAAATGAGTAAAGTGTGGCTGTAGCCCCAAGATAAAGCCCAATTGAGAAAGATAGAGCCATAAAAAGAAACCAGGGAATGAGCTACCCTAAATGGCATCTGTCCCCAGGGAAGGGAATGAAATCTGTAGTTTGCCCCAGCGCAGATGGAGAATAATAGCGGAGCTGAGGTGGTGTGGAGCTGATGTTGCAAATGCTGGCTGGGTGCAAGGGGTGACATCCTTGAGTGGCCAGTGGGTCTTTACCACAAGCGGACCCCCAAATTTAGCTTTCCCAGCTGAGATGCTGCTTGGCGAAACATCTTTCCATGTTGCAATGTGGATGTGCTTGTGTTTCCTGTTGCCATAAATGATGGTCACAGTCACACTGGTCTGTGTGTGTCTGTATTGAGCTCTCCAAGAGGAGTCTGCTTGTCCATCCTGTCTATCCGCCTGTCCATCCCACCTCTCTTTGTCAGGGCACTACCTATTTTTTCCCATTTACAGCCATTCCTCTCTCCCATCCATCACCTGTAGTGCATCCTTCATGCAAACTTTCCTATCTGCACAATCACTGCTTGTGTTCACCACCGTAATTTACACATTGCTTTATACACCCATGTATTTTACACATATATGTACACAAGTTCATATATTTTAGGTTTCAAGAGGTATGTTATAGGTGAACTATATTATTAATTGTATGACTGGCCCACAGTTTGAGCCTATGCTTACAGAGCTTAGAGAAATACCTGAGTTCAGATCCCTCAATTTATTTCAATAGCACAGCTGCAATCTCAGTGTAGGACTTGTGCTTATTTCCCCTGATATTTTAGGCAGCCTGAAAAGATATTTAAGCATACTGGGATCACCCCCTCCCCAGCCTCACTGACCAAAAGGAGGCTTAAGCTATGAAGAAAGTTTAGGTAAAGTTTTCAGTGTGGTTGTCAGCAGCTTGGTCAACCACCTCCCCCTTCTCTGCAGCCCTCCAACCCCCCAAAATATTGAGGTGTTAAAATAGGTCACATGCACATTTCATTTCCTTGCCATTTACACAATGGGTGCTTGCAATCAGGTTGAGTCCTTAATATTAACTTTCCCCTGCAGTTAAGTCCTGTTTTGCTGTAGCTTAAATCATTGTGTTACTAGCTTGTATTTATTAGGTACTAGCTCAGTGCTTAGGACCAGGAAATGAACCCTAATAGACAGAAATAATTAAGGTTCTGCCCTCGTGAGGGTTCTTTCAAAAGCAAGAATTCACAACAATTATTCTCGTTAATTTTTACAACCTACTTTCCCCCTTAGCTGGACTTGGTCTTTATATTGGTTTTCCCTCCTCAGGATATCCAGGTTTATGCCAGTATTCCTCCCCCTGCCCCTAAGTTATTTAACATTCTTAGTAGCCCAAATTCCTTTAAGGAAACATAATCCCAGCTGGGATGCTATAGGCACCCAGAAATGTTATGTCCACCATAGCAAAGCAGAAGACCAGGGAAGGATCTGGCTGAAGATGAATTTCATGCACTCCCAAATGCCAGCGGGCATAGACAAATGTCCTGGGGGAGCCTTCTGAATGTGAAGGCTCATCCCACCCCTAGAAAGACCGCTGTGTTAAAAGAGCACTGTTAAGTTGGTGTCTCTCCTTTTTTTTTTTTTTGTTGCCCTTTTGAGGTATTTTGCAGGGCTTGGGATGCTTTGTCCTGAGAGCTCAGTTCTTGTCTTTGGCTGCAGTTCCTTCACTTCAGTAAAGGTCACCAATGTAGTGGCCCTGACGGCATTCCATGGAGTGCCTATGTGCAGACACTGAACCTTCTACCTTCTAAAGCTCTCTGAAGCAATCCTGCAGGGATGTGTTCCTCTCCTTGACCAACCTGAAGCCATTGGCCCCATGTCTTCCCATATCCATGGCAAGAAGGGGGAGCACCTTTCCTTACTCAGGACAGGCTCTTCTCCCAAGGTGGGTCCCCCAGGTGCTGAGAGAGGCAGGGCTCCCAAGAGTTAAAGGAGGTGGGATCATGCATCCTCTCTTCATTGTCAGGACTGGTGGCTTCTGTGCATTCCTTGGTTGCTTCAGGATTGTAATGAGCTCTTCCCTCACTGGCCTTCTCCAGGGCTCCTCACATCTCTACTTTCAAATGCTTAGTCCAGTCCCAGGCTTCAGTGGGAGATTTAGTTGGTTCCAGGCTTCTTTCAAGAGGTCTTGTGTCCTTCACAACCTGTGTCTGAACCAGTCCTGTCTCCCTCTGCACCTTTGTTCTCAGTCTTGTCCCTGTCAACTATGGGGCAGGGTTCTCAACCAGCCCTGAGCCCCTGACCCCTTTTGGTCCTCAATCTAGACCCCCTCTCAAGCTCTTAAAAGAAATCCTATCACCCTCCAGCCTCACTCCTGCCTCTGACCCACCTCCTTCCCACCACCAATCCAACACTATGCAAGGTCTGTCTCTTCTCATCCTCTGTTCTTGTCTCCCAGTTCAGCCAATAGCCTCCTCAATGAGCTCCTCTGTCTCAGACCAGTACCTTTAACAAGACATTGGCTCTCAGTCCCTCCCGTTTCCTTCACTGGCTTCTGGGTTCGTCATCTTCTTCCTGTTGCCAGCAGCCCCCCTTCCCCTGGCCTTTCCCTTGGGCTCCGAGTCCCAGCTTCCCATCCAGCTCCTCTGTTTGGCCAGCCAGCTGTAAGTAGTCTCAGCAGGCACCTTGTCTTCAGCTATTTCTTTCCTTCCCTCCTCTCTGGTTTGGCTTCCTCCTCCACACTGACTTGGTTTCTACTTGGGGTATGTGAGAGTGCAGAAGAAAAAGGCTTTGTGCTTTTGAGCCTGAAGCCCTGCCATGCTGAACAGGACCATGGTCACCTGTAGGACAGGGACAACGTGTTATTCCCATAACATGGGGAAGTCCGTGTGTGATAAGCTTGAGGATAAACACCTCAACCTCTTCATCACTAAATGAAGTGATCAAAATGGTGATTTTTATGCCACTCACATTCACAGAAAAAGAGTTCAGAAACTAAGGTTCCCCATCCCTTGCAGAACATGAAGTCCCTTTTCTACAACACCCAGACTTTAAGACGGTTTCAGAAGTGCCTCCAGAAGAGCCTGAGAGGGTCAAGGTAGTGTCTTTTCTCTTAGCTGAAGTGCTCCAAAGAAGTGAGACCAATTTGATAGATAGCAAACAAAGTAAATAAAATGTAGCTCAGAGCATACACCTGAATGTTTCAGTTTTGTAAAGAGTCTTCCCTTGAGGTAACTAGGTGCACATTTTATCATGCTGGAGCTAAAGATGCCATTGGAAATGTCTCAGCAGAAGTGCTTTGTGGTCAGCCCAAAGAAAAGAGTGCAGAGGAGCAGTGCCGAGATTTCATTGGGAGCTGTTGCTTCCTGTTAAAGTGAAGATGAACCCATGGGTCATGCAAGCCCTGAAAAGCATCAGTCTAGGAGGCTTCACTCTGGAAAGCTCTCTTCTCAGAAGAGTCTGCATCAGTGATCAGCAGCAAGCTTTGCCATCAGTTTCTTTGAGTAACAAATACACAGATGTAGCTCTATGGTTTTATTGAATCAGTGCTATATAATTTAGCCCTGGGCACTCTGTCTTAATGACTTTGCAGGACATTGTATTTTAGTTTAGTTTTCATGATGTAGTTGTTGTTTGACTTTCTGACAGCTTTTTCTCCCCCCTCAATGAGTTATAGTCAATTAAGCAGTTTTGCTATGGTAAAGCTGATCCAGAAGGAGGATATTTCCACCCACTCGTTTGCTTTTCCACCTCTGAAATAGTTTGTAAGTCAGACAAAAACTGGCCAAACAAAATATATTCCCCATGTGGTTTTCTAAAGCAGGGATTCACCACCTCTTACTCTATTTTTTGTTTTGTTGTGTAAGGTTTTGTTAAATCTGGCATGAATTCTTCCTGCTCAGTGCTAGGGCTAATGCCTTGAGTTACCATCTAGGGAAACTTTGTCCAGAAAGCTTCTCCTAAAATCCATCTGAAGACCACCAAAATGCTGAGACCTAATTTAAATCTTCTCTAGATCCTGGTTTCTAGACGCCTTCGACCTAGCAGATCTCTAATTTTAAGGAGGCTAAAGTTAGCTGTGTTTCACTTGGGGCATTCTGCTATTGACACATATGTTAACACCTTTGCTTATTAAGTGTGTTCACTATGCAGGTTAGGGACTTCTCTACTCATGAAGCAATGTATTGACAAGATTGAGGGCCCATATGATATTTTGTCTGACATTTTGTGGGTGATATGGTCCAGTCTGAGGTGTCCCTGCCCATGGCAGGGTGTTGGAACTAGATAATCTTAAGGTCCTTTCCAACCAAACCATTCTATATGATATAAAGGCTTGATTCATCAGACACAGCATTCATCTGCGGCCCTTAAATCAGAGGCTAGCGTGTTGATGATCCTTCTCCAGTGAATGGAGAGCGCTGGGGACCTGTGAAGGCAATGCTGCCCACCTCAGAGCCCCAGTGCCCTCTGGCAGTCCCCATCTCCCACCACTTACTCCAGAAGGAACACTGAGAGACAAAGTTCCCAGTGCAGGCACCTTGGTTAAAATGCCTTCGGTTAGGTTGGGATGAATCTGGTCCTTTGTACGTCTGTGTGCTGGTGCCAATGTTGTAAATCCTTGTTCAGTGAAGGACTTCACTTATGCTAGCAAATATTGCCATTGGGTTCGGCGAGGGAGGACAACTCGTACATTTAGTGTGCTTCAGAATGCAAATTGCCTAGAAACAGTCAAAAACTTGAATAATGCCTATTATTGATTGTACAAGTACCATCACCTCTACAGTGGAAACCAGTAGGTTCTTCGCAAAATACTCAACTGATTGTCTAAATATTAAGGACTTTTAATTATTAAATGTGCCCCCATTTTACTGCTAGGGAATGGCTCAAATGGCAAATTGGATCAAATAGATTTGTTGTTTACCATTCTCTTTGAAATTTGAAATATGTGACCAAAAAAAAAAGTAGTGCAATGCCCTGTTTAGGTGCTAAATCAGGTCCTGATTTAATAGGAATGCCTATGGGGGTAAGTGTAGGGGTGACAGGAGTCTTTGTGTGAGTTTTGAGGCTGAATTAGGCAAAAATGGCAAGTGAACAAATAGTCTTTGGGAAGAAAACATACTATAAGACAAGAAAACAGCAAAAATCTGGTTGTGCAGACACCTGGCAGGGTTTGCTATTGACACTAGCTGAGCCAGGTTTCCCTCTTTGAATTTTGGCAAAGAGGGTCCAGTTGCGTGCGCTTGACTTGGTGAACATGAACTTCTCTCTGTTCTCCCACCATTAATCATGAGCTCTTTCCTTCCTGTTGGCCAGCTTTCAATAGGAAGGAAAGACAGCATTTCCATAAAATGCGGTGAGCACATGAAGTTCCTCCAATGACAAACACAGGGTTCTCTCTCCTGGGCAAGTGGTGTTCCCAACTCTTGGTTAAGGTCTTGGACTGCCAGGCAGTGATGGAGAAAGAGAAGGGGAAATGCTGCCTCTTCTGCCTGAATATTAGGGCATTTCAGCTAGATCACATCTGATCCAGATTCAGTCCTGCTCTGCAAAGACCCCAAAGCATTTGCATCACATTTGACATCCAGAGAGAGTTTGTATGATATCACTAGGGCATTTGAGGGTGTTATTGGTCCACAGTTACTATTGGCTTAAATGACAAACACTGGCTTGAGAAAACCTACTCACCTAAGCCCTCAGGAGGGGTATGTGAAGGAGAGGACGGCACCTCAATTGCTTTGGATAAGCATATGTTCTCTAACATACTTAAATATTATAAGAGGATCAAAGTTAGGAGTCCGAGGGGGATTAACCCCACCAAGCTTCAGATGCTGAAGGCTGCCAATCAAGTGAGCAAGCTAGTCCCTGTTAATTCCTTCTAGAATGAATAGGGAGACAGCTATTCTTTCAAGACATGATGGTAAGAGGTGGAGCTGTCCTCCAGGTAAATTTGGAAGTTGGTCCATGCACTGATTACAGGTGTGGGGCTAGTTGTGGAGGGATGTCAGATGTGGAGCACCTGAAGCACATTTAGCTGGTCTGAAATGTATAAAGAGTGAGTCTCAGCAGCCTGAGTAGTGGGATACAGGGTTAGAGACATAAGGTTTTGGTCATGGCTGTACAATAATGATAAAGTATTTATTTGTGTTGGTGGGATTTGTTCAGGCAATGTGACTTTCATCCCTGGTCCTACAGTCAGCACAGCCTTTCCTGTCCCAGCAGCAAAATGGAAGTAACTCTAAGAAAGCAGATTTTCTCCAGAGAGAAATCTCTGTGTATGTGTGCAGCCCCATGTCTTAGTTATGGGGCAAGCCTAAGAGAAGAGAGAGGTTGTTGACAGGAGATATTTTTCCAGTGGAGCTATGTAGAGGAAGGCACATCTGGAGTGGTCACTGCCTGAGCTGGGGGATGACTTGAGTTCCTGAAAGCTGTGTTTTCCACCACATCCCTGTTAGTTTGGGTTTAATAAACAATATCCCCTTTCTCCTAGACCATGCCTTGGACTTGTGATGAATCCGTTGCATTTCTTCCCTTTTAGATCACCCAGTTAAAGATTGAGAACAACCCCTTTGCGAAAGGCTTCCGCGGCAGTGACGACATGGAGCTCCACAGGATGTCCAGGATGCAGAGGTAACTCGTGCCTCTGACATGGGGATCTGCTCAGGACCATGGAAACTGCCTGGGCGTTGCTTTGCATGTCACCTTTGGCTTGAGCTAAGCCAGGACTTAGTGGCAGTCCCTTTTCTGGCATCTCTATGTGTGTTTCATGTCAAGATCTTGAAATACCATCAGGCCAAAATCCAGGACTTCTCACTCTGAGGTGAATACTTTAACTGCTGGGTTACACAGGCAGGATCTCACCTGTGGTTTGTCCTCTTGGTGATAGGGATCTTGTACTCCTTTCTGTCTTGTTCCCATCCAGAACAACATCTAGCTTTAGTCTAAGCAGATGTCTCTGTGTGTGGGCTTAAACTTGTTTAAAACAACAATAGACATAGGCTAGCTCTGAGAAGCTCTGATCACCAGGCTACTGCAGAAGAGCTGTGGGGTGTTTCTTTCCACAGGTGGCAGTGCTTTAAAGACAAAGCTTATAGTCTTGTTCTGGGAGCAGGTTTGTTAAAGATGTTCCAGATGCCTCTGGGAGATCTTAGTGCAGAGACCTGTGTTGTGCTGGTTTCTGGCTTTCAGAGGATCTTTGGCAGGAGGGGAGCATTTTCGTGGTCAGATCAAGAAATGCAGAGGAGTGCAGCCGTGATGGTTTCAGGTTGAAGAAGGGAGGCATTAGAAATGTTGGGATCTCCAGGGCCAGGTGGCTGAAGAGAGCTTTCTGAATGTCAGTTTTGAATGTAAGTACTTAAGCTGAAAAATCAAGCCTAAATCCTGTTTAAAGATCCTGTTTAAAGTCCTCTTCTAAATGTCAGGGCCCGCCAATAATTAACTTCATGCATTTAACTTCACTTGGAGCTTTGTCCATGTGTCAAGCTGCTTCCTGGTACAAATGTTTTGCAGGAACAGCGCCATATCCATGATTATACCTAAGGAAGATAGAGATGCTCAATATAGCATTTTCCATCCAGGAGGAGGGGAGTGACTCAGATCCCTTATTCTCCAGGATCAGTAGAGCTAGCTGTCAGTGCAGGGCTGTAAAGACCTGTGCTGTGACCTTCTGTTGGGAGGGCTTTCTCCACCACCCACCTAGCAGCTGGCTGTAGGTGGTCATTCAAGGCTGGAGTGCAGATGCTGGTCTGGATGCAGTAGTCTTTTCTGGTTGCCATAGGTGGTGACCCGAGCATGGCTCTCCTTAGCCATGCATACCATGCTGGCGGGCAACAAATGGTGCCTGAAATCCTGTGAGCACTTAGACCTGTCGTCCTACTTAAATGAGCAGATGTGCTCCTGTATACAAATATTTTCAGGCTTAGACACAGAAAATCCAATATATGTAAAATATATATAATATTTTTTACATATGTATATGGGACGTTGTGAATGCTCCATTGCTGGCAGTGTTCAAGGCCAGGTTGGACATAGCCTTGGGTGGCATGATTTAGTGGGAGGTGGCCCTGCCCATAGCAGGGGGTTGGAACTAGATGATCTTAAGTTCCTTTCCAACCCTAACTATTCTATGATTCTATGATTCTATGATATTAT
>JASSUY010015643.1:11576-62310 GCA_032466535.1 Forpus xanthops | reverse complement strand
ATCATCCTTGTGGCCCTCCTCTGGACTTGTTCCAACAGTTCCATGTCCTTTTTATGTTGAGGACACCAGAATTGCACACATTGAATTTATTTATATGAAACAAGCCTGCCACTTTTTGAAAGGCACCTTCATATGTTTGGGTTTTTTTTTTTCCAATTTTTTTTGTTGCTGTTCTTTTTATACTATTGAACAAGTATTCCAAATTTTCTTAACTTGTGGTAGTGTTTGACATGAAAAAAAGAAACATATTAGTAAGTGATAATAACAATTTTGGTTTTTTAGAATTTCATTAACGTTTAGAAAGCCATGTTGGCTAATTTACAGTGTTTTGGTTTTTGCTTGATTTTTCTTTTCCATAACTTTTTGTAAACAAAGGAAGCTTGAGAAGAGCAAAGAATGGTTAAAGGAAATAAAAATAAGAGGTGAGGTGAGGCAACCTAACCACATCTAAGAAAATATTGAATAGAGTTCCTAGACAGCAACCTAGGAGTAATACATGAAAAGGAAAAGAAAAAGGAGGAAATCTGTATGACAATCTAAACTTCTTCTGACTTGAAATCAACTTGTGAAAATGAACAAATTCATTTCAAGTTAGTTCTTCAGCACCCTTGCAGAAGAGACCATTATGTTGATGCACGTACAGTTTTGCTGACTGCAATGAAACACCACACAGTTTGGTGTTTGACTGATGAGGCCAGGTTTAAATTTAGCTTTAAGGCCTTCACAAGGGTTATTAGGAGCAAAAAGCTTCTGGGCATTTTGTAGGTCATTGCTAGCCAGTTTGCACAACCATCTTTCTCTTTTGCAAAGGATGTCCCTTCACAGGTTGTTATTTCTTGTCTGTCTTATTTGAAGAGAACACGCTTAAATGAGCAAATCACTACTAACTTCTATACTTTGGGGAGATGTCTGGAAAATCTGTTCTCTTCACTGGCTTCATGCTTCTCTGGGATGGTATTGCATTACTGAAGAAATGCTTGGGAGAAGCTTACACAAGGGTGATGAACTACAGAATGGAAAACTACTGTAGGGACTGTTTAGAAACAACACCACAAACTTGTATGTTTTAAGTTAATTATCTGCTGAATGCCCATCTTAATCTAGTTATTAAGGGCACTCAAAGCATAATTGCAATCTTGATTGATTCACTTTCCCCTTTGCAGGTCATAGTAAACACCAACACATTTTTACAATAATCATTTGCAATTAGTGAAGTGAATGGAGGGTTGAATGTGACTTCTATGTTTGTCTGTTTCAGTTGTCTATTTTCATACCTTATTTATAGTCTAGTGACTGTGAAAATCAAGAAAATACAATTAGTGCCATTTTCACTGATGGAAAGGAGATATGACATTATTGAAAAAAAGCCAAATATATTTATCTCCCAGGTGAAAATCATTCCACATCTTAACCAGTGGGTTTTTTTTTAAACACTGTGTTTCCTATTGGTCTTGTATGTTTAAAGAAATAAAGGGGTGGGTGTGTTTAACTTTGTGACTCTTTAAATTTACATTTTTGTACATATACTCTGCAAAATTTGTTGCTTACCCTGAACATTCTTTGTGGTAAACCTAGTTTTTGTTAATTATTTTGACAGCAAATGCTGTGGAAAAAAGGTTGTAGAAACTCTAGCAGCTAATTTTCTCTTGAAAGGCTGTTTCTAAAGGAAAGGGATGTATGTAAATTTTACCTTAATGTCTTTTGTTATGGAGTAAGACATACTCCACCTTAGTCACTCTGAGTGAATTCTGTACCAGTGCTACTCAGGAAAGGGGCCATGGTAATTCAGGATCCTTGCTGTACAAATGGGATTGTAGTTTCTGTCCTGCCTATGTGATGACAAGGCATGTACTCCCCACCTTGGAATAGGCTTCCGCTGGAGGAAATAGTTTTCCACTTTTAGCCAGATGCATGAGCACTGCTCCTAGATAGATCCAGCCCAAAGGGAGGGAGTGGCTGGCTGCTTTCAGGGGCTGTTTGTTCAAGGTAAAAGCAAAGAAAGAAAAAGACATCTAAGCCCTCATCTTGGAAAGTGATGAACGCTTCCTGTGTTGCATTGAATACCTCTAATTTACAGGTCTGACTGCTTGGATAGTTACAGACCCATTACAGCACTCTCAGAGTTGACATTAATTAATGTTCAAATTATGTTTGTAAGTTTTGCAGTATTTCTCATTTGCAAATAGGAAACTGGAACCCTGTAAGAATCAGGACTGAATATATACAAGAACACAGTTCAAAACCCCACACCTCTCTGTACCTCTTGGTATTAAATAAAAGCCTCTCCCAGAATAAGTTGCTTACAGTTTACATAGTCTATATGGCTCCCTTTGAGGCTGCTGGGCACAGGGTTCTCTGGGGAGGCTAACAGCAGTCTTGTTTCTATGGGCCTAAGCTACTTCAGTTTTGTTACTTTAATATACAGCCGTTGCATATAAAAATGAAGTATGACTGAAAAGAGTGACTTTGGCCTACATATGTTCAGCATTTGCCGATACTTTAAGTGTGTGGAGAATCAGCTGGAAGAAGGCTATAAAATCATGTTTCATGGAAAGCTATAGAAAGGGTTCTAAATACTGATAAAAAAAAAAGATCAAGCAGGCTTGTGGGGTTTTTTTGTGGCATTTTTTTTCTTTGTCAGGCTTGGGTTTTTTCCATATAAAATTTCAGGCTTGGATTGTTTCCATATAAAGTTATCAGGATTGTAACCTATGTGGAAGTGTCAAAATGCTTTTCATTGCAAGCTTGTTTTATATAAAGCTATTATATTTTCCACTAATTATAAGAAATTCCACCTCTGTAAACATGAGGATATGATTAGCTGACAAGAAAGCTATAATGCAAGTAAACATACACATTAAGTCCCTCAAACTAGGCTTAGTGTCAGTTTTACTTAACACTGTCTGTGTGCAAATCAGCTTTCATTTGCCCTTCTCTTGCATTCGCAGATTTTCTCATATTTTAGGTTAACTGTTATGGTTTTCAGAGTTTCATGTTTTATTACGTTTAAACTGTTCAAAGCTTTTCTGAAGTTGCGCATGGAGGGGAAAAAGCCCATGTCACAATTTGTCTTCCACTGTTGTGTGGTGGTCCTGGCTGATGGTGGGGAATCAGAGTTATCTCTGTCCCAGGAGTGGCTGTTACAGCACAAATCCTTTATAGAGAAGATGTAAGCCCATGTCCAGTGTAGAGTTAACTCTTAAGCCTCTAGTATTACTATGTTCACAATTCTCTGAGACCTTAAATACTGTAGGATCCCTGGAGTTTGTCAGTGACCACTGCTCATTATTAAATTTGACAGATGAACCTTACTAGTTAACATAAACTGGGATGCAATTCTATCAAATGGTTATATACAACCACTGTATGTTTTGATCTAACATTTTTGAAGTCAACAAGAGTTTCTTGTGATTTACCCTTGTATGAAAATCTTCTTCTTCTTATGGATGTTTGCTTTCTAAATCAAAAACTCATGAGCCATAAAGAAACATAACTTTGCTAGAGTAAGCTGTCCAGGAAAATGTTAATTCTGTGCTGCAACGCAAGATATATTTCATGTCTAAGATTTATTAGTGGGAGTAGATTCTTTTTTCCAGATTATATCATACTTGTCAAATTAAAGATAGCTCTTTTCTTTTTTTTTTTTTTTTTTTTTTCCAGAGGCATATTGGATCAATTTGGTTTGCTTATACTTCTATTTAAATTCTTTATTCCACCTTAGCAAATGCAAGTGGTAGGTAGGTGCTTAGTCCGTCATTTTGGTTTCAAATAGTAACACTTCCAGTTGTCTTTCAGAAGAATTTAAATAAAACTGTGATTCAGTAATTGTACACTGATTACATTTAATTTTGCCTTCTTCTAAATTATACTTCTAGCTCATAGACCATTATACTTACAGAGTTAAGGCCTCTGGTTTGTATTTGCCACTGAGATCTTAGGAAAGGCTGGCTCTTTATATGGCTGCATTGCCAATATAGATAAACTCTGTTTTACCTCACGCAAGGTATCTGGAGAAGGAGGACGTGAGCTAAGAGGAAATGGAAGGGTTTGTTGTTCAATTAGGTTGTCATTCAGACAGTTACATGTCATATTATCAGGACCCCACTCCTGCAAATATAGACATGAAAAAAAAACTTGCTGAATCCTTGTTACTACCAGAAAAACTTCAGTGGGGTATAAAATTCAAATTATAACAAGGTCAGGGAGTTTACAGAGTCCCCACAGCCTCAAACAGGTATGATTTTAAATAAATACTTTAAAGCCAATTTTTTTTTACTATTCAGGAATTCATGAAGAAAAGAATAAGTTAAATCCCCCTATCTTTATAGCAGTTTATTCATTTTGATGAAATGAAATCACAGGCAAGTGAGCAATTTCTAGTATACACCAGGAGGTCACCACAGAGCATTTCTGGTACCAGCAGATGACAGACATGATAATGTCTGATGACAGACATTCTAATAATTAGCTGTTTCCATGTGTTTGCAAAACCATCTTTGTAGATTCATATTTTCTCTTCCTTGTTCGTCTTTTTCCCTCATTAAGGTTTCAATTGACTGTACTTCTCATTGGAAACCAAACTGAGAATGTGAGGAATTAATATTTTTAATGTCTTTTTAATAGGAAAATAAATGTGCTCTGGGTGACTATGAGCTGTCTATTGCCTTTTGTTGTTGTTGCTATAATTGAAGTTGCAGAGTGTGGTATAGAGATGTATGATTTTTTTTCCTCTGAAAGAACTATGCTTTTTTATTGAGTCCAAGGTAATCAGTCTTAAAAGGAAGATCAGCACCAAACAGCAGTGAGTGAAAACTCATTGTGGGAAGAGCAGATTATAAAGCGAATGATCAAGTGTCTAAGATTTTAGGTGCAGCATGCAGGTATATTTAAAGAGAGAAATTGCAGTCTGCTTTTCATACATAGTAATTTTGATCCCTTTTTCCACGGTTCTATTTCTCATTTGAGATATATTCCTAAATCAAGCCCTTGTAAAGCACTTCTTTAACACTTTTAATGGCACAGCTAAGAGCACCATGACTTCCTCTTGGTGCCATCTTTCTTGCTACAGGACTTTGCCTAAACTGTCAGCTTCTGTTTACAATACTCAGGCCACCTTGTTGGTGAGTATGGCTGCATAGTCTGGTGTCGCCCACAGGCCAAGTCAGAGACTTCTGGCAGAAGTCTTACAGCTCCAGCGGCTTAACTGCAAGAGCCAAATACTGGAAGTTTCCATTTTGGCAATTTTCACACTTAGTGGGTCTCCTAAGCTGTTTGCTGTTGTGATGAAGTAAAGGAAATGAAGAAGAGCTCAGCCATGGTCAGAGTAAGCCTAAAAAAAAAAAATAATGCAAATACATACTGTCAAATTAGAAGTTATTTCAATCATCTTCATGAAAACTCAAGCTGTTGAAGTAATTTATTCGAATTAACTCAACAGGGGTCTTGGCTAAGTAGGTCAAGGTGGATTTTCTGGTAGAAAAAACTCTAACTGAATTCTTTGTGGAACAAATCCCCAAGAAAATGACTTACAGTGTTTTCATATTCACACTAGACAAGTGAAATACAATGGGGAAGGGACTATCACATATTTGTTAGGGATTGATGATCTGTCTACTCATTTCACACCCTACTAATTTAAATGTATATTTCTCAAAAGACAATATTGGATTGTTGAAAATAAATCAGTAATTTAAACCTGCCAGTAAAGGGAAACACAGAATCTTGATTTAATCAGTGAATGCGGCTAACATAACTGTGTAAGAGATATAACTTATCATATGAACACTCTGAGGGAGGCTGTGGAAAAACTTTATGTTAATTATGTGATTTGGGACTGTTGGTTAATTTAAAAATAGTAATAGGAATAGCAATTTTCCTTATCTTTGGTAAAAAAATTCAGACTGAATGAGTTAAAAATGTGGAAGATAAAGTAAAATGCTAAAATAAATGTATGTCCCTGTTTGCCTGTTCTAGAACAGCTATACAAAGAATATGACGAGTGGTAAATAAAGTTAAGTACACGGTCCATGAGGAGCATGTGGAATTCATTGTCATGGGAGGCTGTAAAGTGGTTGTGAGGTGGTTGTATTTAAAAGAGGATTATTTTACAAGCAATAACGTTGAGCTAAATTGTATGGAGCAATTGAGCAACATTCTTCACAAGACCCCTGAGGCTGGCTCAGCATTTTCAGCTATGGCAGCAGAGCATTTCATGCCAGCAGAGAGGAGCCAAAGTGTATACAGAGGTGACACAACAAAAGCCTAACTGAATGGCAAGGAAAAGCCAAGAGTAGAGAAGTAGGAAGACAGCATAATAAAACTACAATTTGTCCAGATTTGCTTCTGCCCGTGTGAATCTCTTCTTCCTGTGTTTTCTTGTTAACTGACTCAGAGCTGCAAAGGCACTTGGCCAATGGGAAATTAAGACCAGGAGCTGAGGTGGAAGCCAGTCTGGCTGCATCTTGCAGTGGTGACTCAGTTTTGGACTGGGAATATTTTACTGATACGTTGTGATATTTTATAAATATTTTTTCCTGTCATTTGCTCTTTTGAATTGACTTTTTGCTGAAACTGATGTGGAGGAAGGAAGAAACTATGCGGACATTCACACAGAGGTGCATCTAGGGCAGTAAAGCCCACTGCTTTCAGAAAATTTGGCTTCCTCTCCCCTGGGAAGCATTTGCCTTCACTTTTCTCAGCAGGTTGCTGCTCCCTTTTATCCTCCACCTCATCCCTCTTTTCAGGCTTATGAACCATAAATCTCTGGTTTGGCCCTTCTTCCAAGTCTCAGCCCCACAGTTTCTTCCTAATAACCTGTTTGGTCACCCTTACACTTCCCAGCTGGTTCACATACTGAGTGTAGGTGGTGAGGTGAGAAAAAAAATTTGTCTGGGGAAGGAACTGAGCAAAATCTGTAGTTGGAAAACAAAGAACTTGGAATTCAGTAGGCAGAACGACAGAGAGTCAGTGAAGGCGTTTGAAGTCTGGGATGGTGTGGGTGAAGATGATGCTTATTAAATTATAAGCAGGCTTTCCATTGTGTTTTATTGCCAAAACAACTGTAGTAATTGTAACTGTAAGCAGGCACGCTTCCTCAAGTAAACTAAATTAAGAATTGCTGGCTAAAGAGTTGCAGTATTTTCCATGTGGGATATTCTAGCGCAAGATTAAGGGGAAAAAATCTAATAACCAAACAAATTAGCTAGGAGTATGCTAATATTGCAAATCCTTATTTAGCTGGATATATAGACTTAGGGAAACAGAACTTCAAAACACATCATTTTATTGTCAGTTATCTAAATCAACCCACCCGTAGTTAACATTTGCCCATCTTAAGATTTGCTCATGTATCTTGTTACTAAAATGTGATAGTATGGTGGTGTGATATATGTTACCAGCAAAACGTCTATTTTTGATAAATATTAATGAGATCATCTTAACATTAATTTCTGTTTGAACAAGAGTAAGTTTTACAACTTCATATAGCTTAAAAGGAACTTGGGAGATAGCAGGTTAAAAATTCATATGGAGAAAGTTGCATATGCCTTATTCCCACTTACAAGAAACTGGAGCTATTTTAATGTTTTGGCATATGGAGTTATTGTAGCTCACTGAAAGAAAGTAAAAAACCCACTCAGCCCTGTGTTAGATACCAGATCTCTGTTCCTATTACGTAATGCAGGGAAATATACATACACTGTAGGGTTATTTTAAATGCAAAGTTTAGCAAGAATTATTGTAGCTTATGTGGAAATGGAGAATCTGAGAAGTTTTATAAGTTTCAGAGTTCTGTAGCGGATGCGAAACTCTGTTTATTGTGAACCTATTTGCAGCTGGAGGATCTGCAGGAACTGGTAGAGACAGAAAACATTGAAAAAACAGGCTGACAGCATAAAAATATAGGCAAACTCTTTGTGATCTTCTGTGGCACTGATGTGTAAGGGTAATAACAGCAGCTTCACTCAACTCTTTTCCTGTTCTTAACTAAGAACAGATCCAGATGTTAAAACAACGTCACCACAGGGAAGCAGGAAAAGGAAGGGCAAGTTAAACAGAGTGCTTGGGCTGAGAGTGACTTGGTCAAACTACTGAGCTACATGGGGGTGGTAATGAGCTGGGCTCAGTTTGGCTGGTGGAGCTTTGCTCTTGGGATACTCCTGCTGCTTCTGTGTCTTTCCTTGAGACAGTCAGTCTGTTCCTTAATGTGAAATACTTCTGAATACTGCTTTACAAGGACAAGGGCTGCTGCAGCCCCAAGTCAGCTTTCATTTAGGCAAGCTGCAGAGGTCTTCCAATGCTGAATAAGAAGTTAAAGACAGGCTCTGAGAGGGCCTTGCATAGGTTGGTGTGTGAGATATGACTTTCTTAGGAGCTAGCCCTTGTGAACCCCAATTCAGAGGACACTGACAAATATCCAACCCAATTCAGAAGATTAGCATCTGTAAATTTGCCTCACTGCCACTGTTTTCTGGTTTATTAAGAAGTTTTTCAAGAGTGCACATGCCATGCAGTATGTAGACTCTCCTACTGAGTTGGTGACAATTGGCATCAAATACTAAGGGCAGTAACTCTTGTATCATACTTGTTTTCAGATATTGTGTACTACACCCTGGAATTAATCTTGGTGCTTAAATACTCATACATGCTTCCTATTACATCCAGACACTCCGGGAGTACCCTGACTGTACATGCCACAAAGCTAATTTTGCTGATATTTTGACCATTTGGATTGTTTCTAGACTCTAATCGTATAAGGACACAGCTGACAGTGTGGGGCCCTACAATGTTTCTGGTCCATACATGCTATTTCTATTTCATCTTCTTTGCAAATCAGAAACAGTACTGCATTTTAAATACAGATGGTGACACAAAAATCCTCTTTACTCAAGATGAGTTGATATTGTAACACTTCCCATTGTCTCAAGATGTTTTATGCCAGAGGTGAATATCTTTACACATTTAGGGGGTGCTAACATATGGCAGGTTTCACTGTGTTGGGAACAGTGCCCTTGACACTGTTCAAGTGTTCACAAAAAGCAGACAGGAGATGAAACCTTCTATCACCCTTCTTGAGATTTATTTTCCCTATGACTTCTTCAAATCTGTGAGCATCTCCTGTAGTCCAGAAGTTGGATTATTTGCTAAATCCTGTGATCCCCTGTCAGTCTTCACTTTGAAAAGACTATCTCTTAATTCTACCACAGTGTGGATTTGGATATGGTTGATTTAGGCCATCAGTGTACTCTTTTGTAAGGTAGCTGTAAACTCTTTTGGGTCATATATTTTGCAATGATATTTTCTCTGTTTGTAAAAGCCTTTTTTTATACAATTTATTTTCCCTGCTAGTAACAGTGGCTCTGTTCTTGGTTAGACCATGGCTGATGTCAGTAGGTTTTAGAAAGATCATGTACAAGGAGAGAAAGACAAATCAACTCAAGCAAATTAAAAACACGACAGCAGTTGTAGAGCAACACATATCATCAAGTCTTGCATAAGAGACACTTGCTTTGGTCCTTTTTCCTACAAAGTTTATAATTCATAATTTAAAAGAAAAAGTCCAGTGGAAGTATTTTATTTTAACCACAATAGACCAATGGCTGAATTTTGTGCAGAAGAATAAGTAAAGATTTTTTTTTAAATGACATCAGCATTCATTATTTGAAGTTATCGTCTTCCACTGTGTTCTCATTCCACACTGACTCATGAAAGTTTTTCAGAGAAATACTGTATATTTCACTGTTAGGTGTGCAAGTAAAATCAATTCCGTAAGCCTAACTGCAGACTCTCTTATGATACGTTTTTTTTCTTTCCCCAAGGTGTAGTCTCATTTATTTCCTCCTTCCTGATAATTCTCTGTCAATCCATGATGTCTTATCGCCATTTTGTTCATTGTCTTCCCCCTTGTGCTTTCTCTTCTTTCACTGGAAAGGTACTTTTATTTTGGTTTGATTTTTATAGGAAACTAAATTTCTTTTTTTCTTTTTTTTTTGTTTTCTTTTGTCTTTTCTTGACTGTTTTCTTGTCCTCTGATTACTTCCCTTTATGTTGCTATTTTTGTAGCATTACCTTGGTAATATCTTAATGAAATTGAGACAACACGTCTCTATCAAGTCTTGCCTTGTCAGATGCATGAGCTCTGCTGCCATTTCATCAGAATTGACCCTGATCTGAATTACATATTTTGTGTTCACCAAAAGTAATTTTTGGTATTTAATGAGAATTTGTTATTTAATGAGAAAACAGAAAAAAAGAAGGCCTTGATTTATATGCATTCACTTTAGACATCATTTACATAGTATAACAGATATAGGTTTTTATATTAAAAGCTGTTAATAACCTTCCTCTGCTGGCTTTGCAGTGGTCTTGGTGTTGTGTAGTGCAGCAATGTCTGTGCTGGCACCAGTGCAGCAATAGTGGCTCTGGAAAGTGACTGCCTATATTGCTAAATTGATAGAAGAGTCTCTAGCAGGCTTTCAGCCTGTGGCAGCAGACCTCATACATGTAATCAAATTTGTGTATGGACACCCTGATTTGGAGTACTGTAATGTTTAGGAGTATGGAAATGGCCAGGCTGTGCTACCTGAGTCAGGGAATGGCTTTGCATGTTTTTGTTTGCTAGAAGAGATGGAGACTGTGAGTGAGCGTCCTCACTGTCACAGCACACTGAAATGAACGTTGCAGAGCCTGTGAGTGCCTCCTGGAGATATACATGAGGAAAAAATACTATGATATTTTCCTGCAAGAGGTAGCACTCACACGTGAAGGTGCTGACCTTCTAACAGCAAGGCTGACACCCAGGAACATCATTTCAGAACTCAGACCATTGCTAAGGCTACAGCTACAGTCCTCACCAGTACAGCAATTCCCTGTATATTTTCAGTGTAAAAATATAGCGCCTCGAATACTATGACTGCTCACTTCAGCACGCATTTCACCAGCTATCTCTGAGTCTTCCTTCAGTCATAACCCTTGACTGTAATGCTTTGAGGCTGGGATTTGTTCCCATATTTGCTGCTAGACCTCTGCAAATCATTGCATGTTCATCTCCTCAATGTGTATCAATAGGATACATGTGTTAGGCATCAGTAGCAGATGATGAAATATGGCAGCTTCCTTAGGCAGATATGCATTTTTCAATGTGAGAGAGTCATGTTATAAATATCAGTGAAAGGTAACTGGTCCCAGTAAAAGGCACCTGCTCACAAGAATGTTGAAGCACATGGAGAACAAATAGAGCATAAGGAAACCTACCAATAAAAGCAGGAGAAGCAAACTGAATATTGATTTTGTGTTTTGATTTATTTTTACTTTATTTGCATTCAAGGGTGGTAAAAATTATTAGAAATGCTTATTTGTTTCGTGGACTGAACTATTTGACAACAGAGAATAGACTGGTATTAGCAGCTCAAGGTCTTTTTATGTGACTCTGTCTAAAAATCCTGAACAGCACAGATTTCTTTGAAAAAAAAAGACAAGACTTCTTTTGCACCCATGCCAGTTCATCTGGTCTTATCTTTTGTGATAGAAGCATAAGATTTTTTCTGTTTTTTTTCTGACATGTGTCCGGTTTGAAGTTGATGGTTCATGCCATTTGCTATAGGTAGTTTCTCATACAAAGTAAAACAACCGTTATTGACATTGTAACTGGTCTGCATTGGTAAATAGTCTAAGAGCTGGAATATTGCTTGCTAGCACCTAATAATGTATTCAAAGAGCTTCCAAAACAAGGTAATATCTAAATCAGGAAAGCTTATCAGCTTAATGCAAATCTGTGAATAGAAACAAATGCACTTATTTACTGATCTAAACTTGTAAAAGAGAAGTGACTGAATTTTATATATAGGGTAAATTTGGCTAGAGGAAGATGGAATCTGTGACATGAAAAGGTCATTGAATACTGCCCAAAGGAAAGGCACCTGCAACCTACAAAATGATGATGAGTGCTGTTAATTGTTCTTTTTGCTTGTCTATTACTTTTGCTTTATTGTCTTGACTTCCAGACCTTAGTGTCTTTCTGCTTTGATCTGAATCGAAGTCCCTTTGGATGCTTCCAGGTTATTTGCATTTTCAGGTGTATAATGAAATGCAATATTGATCTTAGTGTGATTGCAAACACAGCAGAATGGTAAGAATCCCACAGTTATAGTTTAGCATTAAATATCTCATAAAATATATTTTAAATGTTATAACATGTCCCCTTATAGTCTAGTTAATTTCTGCCATTTTATGACAGATTTAGAGTAATTGCAGTTATTAATTAGGAGGAACACTATTACATTATCCAGGAGAGAACCTTGACAGTTGTTCTAGATAATGTGAAACTGAAGCAACAGATGTTTTGCTCTTTGTTGGCTGCAGCTAAGATCTTTACAAATACAAAAGCTTTTATAGGTTTTATTACAAGAAAAAGATCTGTTAGTTCATTAGTATTTGTCCATTGCTGGTTTAAGACTCATTGCCTAGATAGTTTCCTTTCTACTTCTCAGCAATCCAATGCAGGTTGATATTTGTCTCTGTCTGCCAAACCAACATGCTTTCCTTACAACCCTTATAGAGAGGTATCAGTGGAGTTAGCTACTTACACTGTAGTATTGCTTAGACTTCAGCTTGTTCCAGGAGTTTAAGAAAATGCTTATATCAGCTGCTGAAGTGCTGTTTGCTGTTGACTTGTTGCAGGAAATATCCCATTGTCAAATGGCAATCTATTGCAAATGGTAGTAGTTCCTATGATGCAGTTCTCCATGGTGTTCTGCAGGAGCCAGAGGTTCTCAGCACTTGGGATGGTGGCATACCAGCAATTTGTAACTACAGGAAAATGTGCTTTACTTTCTAAACTTTTTTTCCCCAACCAATCTGCAGCAGCTAAGTGTCAGCTTTATAACCTACAGACCTTTTCGTGTCTAGCTTTTGATGTGTACTAGTTCAGCAACTAGAGCCTGTTTTGCAAAGAGCAACCATTGCAGCAAATGTTAGCTCTTGAAATATTAGAAAAGATCATGAAATTAAAAAAAAAAATGCAGACACAGAATGGAGTTAAAATGACAAGCATTAAAGTGTGGAACAAAAAAAAACATTTCATAAATACATGAGCAGCAAGTGGAAAATTAAGAAAACAATGTACCCACTATTCAAGTGGGCAGGAATGACAGTTCCAAAGAGGCAAAAATATTTAATAGTTTGGCTTGAGTTGGGTAACATGATCCTCATTTGCACTAAAAGGGTAAGAATGCAAGCCAGAATACAGAAAAACAAATGGCAGAGTACCTAGACAAGTTGGTCGCTTTAGGCCTGATGAAATCACAGTGGGCTGCTTGAGACTATTTTGTACAACATAGATGAGGTTACAGAAAACTGAAATTAAGCCAACAGCTGAGATTCACCTTATCTAGTGTTAGATGTCAACAGAGCAGATACTGATACCTGAATAGTCAGTGGAAAGGAACTGGCACCTTGATGGAGAGATTCATTTGGCCTGTTTTAGACACCGACTTAAGGAGATTATGAATTGTGCCCTAGACCCCACTGACTCTCTAAAACTACCCTGAAGTGGTTGCATGACTGCTAGAAAAGCTATCCTTTAATAGTAGTTATCAATTGTTATTAAACTGAAAAGATGTATCAAAATGACGTCAGTGAAGATGTGTCCTATGTCTGGTATATAGTACTTTCATTAGTAATGGAGATGACAGAAATTAGAGAGGCTGGTTACTGCTTTGTCAGGGTCATAGAAAGAGCAGGATAATGTCAGATTTCAGGCTGATCCCTGTAAGCTAGTGAGAGTGCCTGAGAAAATGTGGATAGAAGTCGTTGAAGATTAGTACAAAATACTTTACCAAAGTCAAATAGTCAGCTACACAAATGCACGTTAATGAACACCATTATCCTACAGTTGTGAAAACATAATAAACCAGACCAAAACCCCAACGGGTAACACCTAACATTCAAATGGGACTGCAGTATGTAAAACAAGTGAAATTATGCATGTGATAGATTAAGAACCAATGTCACTGCCATCCTGCAGCATTCACCTCATGGGATGGAGAAAGCATTATAATGCCTTTGGAAATACGTCAGCTAGTGGCCATCTACACATCTGTCATCACTGGCCATGACGTTCTGTGGTATGGAATACCTCTTTGGTCAATCTGGGTCAGGTGTCCTCTCTCTGCTTCCCCCTGGCTTCCTCTCCTCCCTGGCAGAGCATGAGGCTCAGAAAGTTCTTGGTCAATCTAAACATTACTAAGCAGTAGCTAAAAACATTGGTGTTATCAGTAGTATTCCCCGGACAAAAGTCAAAACCACAGCACTGTGCCAGCTACTAAGGAGAAAAATGGTTGCTATTGCTGAACTCAGGACAGTATCACATCCCACAGGTAGCCATTCACTGAATTTGGGGTGTTTATTTGCGGGTTGTTTTCATTTTGTTTGGAGTTCTGAGGGGGATGATGGGTTTTGTTTAGCTTTGGGCTTTTTTTTTGTATTGTTCTATGATTCTGTTTCTTCGCCTTTAGTCTCTGTATGAAAACACACTGTAAAAATGCAAGGCCTGGTTCCTGTCTTCTGTCCTGGGAGAAGGGAGGGAAACCTTCTCCTTTTCCCTTTTATAGGATTACTTCATCCCCCAAAATTCCATTGAGCAATTGCATCAAAATGTAAATAATATTTTAGCTCATTTTACTTCTCTGTGGTCATCTGTTTACTTTCTAGGGCTGCATGTTTTCTCTTAGAGTCACCATTAATCTTATAATTAGGGTAATCTGGTTTGAATGCACAAATATTTTTTCATTTAAACTTTTCTATGAACTTCCTAATTCCCAACTCAGAAATGAAGCTGCTGAGTAACCAATAATCTTGTTCATTAAGAACAGCTGTCGTTACAATTTAATGTCCAGGTCCTGCTGTAATGAAGGCAATGGCAAGTTTTCTATTCACTTCAACAAGAAACATATTGGAACCTGTATTAAATAAATTCACCTGAAGCAAAATTTGTAGGGAGTAGTAATTTATAATTTTTAGACCAATGTGTGGCTGGAAAACCAGACAAATTTTGGGACACAGCAGCTCTTCTCTATATCTGAAAAAGGTATGTCAAACTTCAAGTGCAGGTTAGGAACTGTTGTTTGTTAATCTGCTTACGATTTATTTTATTAAACTTTTAAAACAGAGAAGGTGACAGGCATCTGGGAAAGGAGGGATAGACTAGTAAATGTTACAAATAATTGGAAAACAAGATTTTCCCCCTCTATTTTATATTCAGCAGAATAAATTTAATTCTTCAGACTGGGTTTACAATTGCTTGGCATTACGTTAGTTTTCATTTTTAGTTTTCTTATAGCCACTGGCTAAGTGATGCTGGGAGTTACATGGGTGGCTATGGAGTTAACCTTTTATTATTGCTGTTGAAGGACTGAGCTGCTACCACTGCCTCTCTGAAATAAGGAGACATTTCACTCAGGACATCCTTCCACCTAAAATTACTTATCAGAAAATCAGTATTGCCATCTTTATGCTTACAAACTTTAGAGTTGTTGATTATTACCTTACCTAGAACAAATTCCTGATTCTTACATAGATTAAGACTCTCCAAATGTGAATCTCAGAGTCTATTTGGGATGAAACTACTTTACACAAAGTTCTATTGGTGTGACCCAGCCTTTCTGAAGTATCTAAAGTCATTAAAATATACTTTTTTCTTGCTGTAGATGATAAATGACTTGGCTTACCCCAGCTGAAAATTTGGTCACTTAAATTTTGCGTTTTGGTGTCATTGTTTAAATCTGTTTGGAGACATTGCAATCACTTTCAAAATATTTCCAGTGTTGTCTATATTAAGATTTCCCAAGGAATGAAGATTGACTTTAATGAAGCAGCCATGTGATGGGCAAGATCTTCTTATCTGGGATGATGATTATACCAGTGTGTATTTTAATATTATTCATAACTTACCAGAAGTGAAAATTCTCCTGTGGTAAAGATAAAGTCTTTCAGTTATTTAAAAAATGTGACTCAGTCTGCAGTCCTTTTATGTGATTTAGCCAGACATACTTGTTCATAGCTGGGAATCCAATGTGTATGGGGAATATCTCTTGCCATGGAGATTCCTGATCTTATGGTCGACAGCTGTAACATGCATAGCATGTTCGATAGTAAAATAGCAGCAGACCAGTTAGTGACAGTTTCATTTACATAAATCCCTACAGGAACACCCAAGTAAACAAACATAGAAGACTCTCTCAAATAGTAGATGGTACCTCAGCTTAGTCAACAGAACCTGTCCCTCTGAGCCAGACAAACCTGCCCTGACTACACCATTTTGAGATTTACTGCAGGGATTTTGGTCAATATATGAAATGTAAAGAGTTCTGCAAGAAAAGAGATTCTCTGTTCATGCATTTCAGAAATCTTCAGCTGCACACAGTGCTGAACCCAACAAATAAGTTTACTTAGTGATGCACCAAAATGAGAAAGTACCCCACATGAACCCTGTTGGGGAGAGAAGTGTCACAAATGGGGACATCTCAGGAAAGATCTGTGAACAAGCTCATAAATTCCAGCATAGAGAGAAGATATAAATGAGCAGTGGAGTGTGGGAGTTCAGGGAACCAGCACAGCACCCACGCAGTGAGCATTTCAAGGCACTTTGCCATGCAACATAGCTCTGTGTTTTGGGTCCAGGTTGTGAGCTGTTCATGAAGCCTCATGGAAACGCTTGAGGAAGGGAAAGATGAGCATAAGCCAGGCTGCCACATAGGGCTGCTTTACCTGACGACAGGGATTCAGCTGAACAAGGCATTGGGTCTACAAGTAGGACATGGGCAATTTCCCCAGTAAAAATTGGTTTTGCTGGCCTATAGTTCAGTTTAAAAACGAGGCCCATGTCAAGAACAGAAGATATTTTCAGGAACAGGAAAAAGCCATCTGGCCTTGTATGCAGGCATTTTTTTTAGTGCATCTTAAGCCTTATTTCCTGCTATTTCTATGCTTCTTAATCCTTTCCTCCTCTATGGAAATAAAAAAGATAAAGAAAAAAAGAGAGGGGAAAATCTGCAGAGGTGTCTCTTCAAATAATTTCTGTGCTTTCCGGAAGTCGCCAATCCTACTAATTTATTCCATATGCTTATTGTCCATAACATAAAATAGTTATGTCTGACTTCTTAGTTTCCTCTTTATTTGAAATAATTTGTCATTTTTGATTAATGCCTAATCAGTTTTGAAACCATATGTCAATTATACCCATACTTATATATGGGTTATATATATAAAATATGTATACAAACTTATACATGTATAAACACAGTAATATTTCCAGTTGGCCAGGTTTTTTGTTGTAAAAGAAACAGTAAATTTATCAGTTTTACTTTTTCATTGTTGGCTAGGTTAATGAAATCAACTACTGCTTTCTTCATTTTGGGGGTTATGTGAGAAAATCATTACCATTATTAATGGAATACACAGTACCAATATTTGATGCAAGCATGATGTGCAAACGATATACAGATGGTGATTCAAGAAAGAAAAAAACTGAAGTAAATCTGACAGATTAATGCAGAAAAGCTAGATTTTAAACTAGCAAATGTCAAGTTTCAAGGCAAGGTTTTGATTTTGATGTTGCAGTAGCTAAATAATGAAAGGAACTGATTTTAGTATGTTATTCAGAAAATACTTAAACTAGTACGATCTAGAAAATCATAATTTGGGTAAGCAAAAAAAGAATAATGAAAGCATAAAATAAGTATTTTGGTACAGACTTTTTCAGGTTTTGTTCCCTGTTTGTTACCTTTTCTCTTGGAAGAAAAAAAAAATGCAAAGAAATCTCATTCCTTCTGAAGCTGGAAATGAAAATATTCCAAGCATTTTGATTTAAGACATAGTTTCTATGATGAAATAAGTTAGTTACTGTATCATCGTTAGCCAATACAGTTTTCCCTTCAGCATACTTGTTAGAATGAACCTTGCAGAATACCAAGTTAGAGGCTTCTGGTGAGAACACTTTCCTGCAACCATGCCAGCAGGCATACGGTAGGGTTCTCGCTCTGTAAATCACTCCAGTTTGACAGTAGTCATGGATTTGTGAAACCAAAGACAGTCATTGGCAAACCAGGCACAGGCACAAATGAGTCCAAGAAAGACATTTCTGGACATCAGTTATTTTGCTGAAGGACAAGAATTATTTTCAGTTTTTACAAGTTCCCCACAGTCAACTTATATGTGTGTATTTAGGAGGAGTTTGCCGATGACCTGCACCAAAATTCTTTGGACAGCTTTATATTCAGCTTGTACCAGCTGATGAGGTGAATGCATTGGAATGTTGTACCTAGTGATTTATGAAGAAAAAGAGTCTGTAATCTTTCCTCTAGGTTAGAGCCACCTTTCAACTGTGATGTGGTTTGGTCAGAATGGAGTTAGGAATGCTTACCCACAGGAGCCATTTCAGCCCTACAAAAAACAAGCAAATCTTGAGTATCCTTCATCTTTTTGAAGCAGAAATTCTGTATTTGTGTGGCAGATTCTTGATGTCTCTGATATTTTTACTGTCCCTTCCCATCATCATATCACACATTTTTTGTTTAGCTGGGTTTTGTTTGCTTGTTTATCTTGGTGTCTGTGAGTGGGTGTGTTGTGTTTATGAGGAGATTTGAATTCTGCTCTGGAAATGTCTTTCCATTGACTGCATAGGGAGCCTAGCATAATTATACTTTTTAACAGTCTAAAGGCAGAGAAGCTGAATCTAATATATTTAGACTGTGAAAGCTAAATCCACAAAGACCATACTTGTGAACTAAAATGAACTGGGATATGGATCCATATCCTGGCGCTCAGTCATCCTTAGTTTACCTTTTAGAATTGTCCCTCATATAGTTTTAGCCATGGCCAGCTAGCAGTCCCAGCCAATGCCTGAGCATAGTTCAGGGGATAGCACATGCCAGGGACTGCTTTCAATGGGAAATCTGAGCACAATCAGTTGTAAATGAATGTTGTGGATGAAGGTGGTGATGGTGAATGGACAAGACAATTTAACTATATGGATGTGAGCAATGGATGACATGGCAGCTGGCTTTCAGGCTGCAGAATCGTCACTAGCCCATTGCATTTGCAGATGTAGACAAAATGACTTAAGTGTTGCAACCCTTAATTTTATGTGCTCTGTCGCCAAGTGAAAACAGCAAGGTCCACTCTTCAAAGCAAAAGGAGTATTAACAAAGAGAATGATCAAAGAACTCCTAGAGCTATATAGCAGGGCATGCTAAGGAGCAGAGCAAGTCTTGGGCCAGATCTCCAAAAGTAATTAAATGCATGTTTTCACTTGGGATTTTTAGCTATGATACCTCTTGCTGAGATAGGCCCCTTAGGACAGATCTTTTCCCTCAAAGGGTCATGCTGAATGTTTTCAAACAGCAATTTAGCTCAAAATAGCAGATAAATCAGGAAGAAGAATGAGAATTCAGATTAGTACCTCAGTCATTGATTAATATTTATACAGAATGCAAAAGTTTTGACTGAACTGGAGTCAGAATAAGTTTGATGCTGTAACTAGGAAGTCTGAAAAATCACTAGGTACACAGGAAAGTCAAATTTCAGTCCCTCCTCAAATGCACTCATACAAAGGGATCAGGGGAACTGACACCCTGGGAAAACAATTGGTTTTCTTCAAGCTTTTTCTTTCTGAGAAAATAATCTATCTAAATCACATAATGCAAGGTGTCTTAGCCTAAATGTAAGCTGACCAGTGCAGTCGTGTGCCTAGATCCCGCTCTGCAGCTCATGAAGACTGAAGATGTGGTAGAAAGGTCCTTCGCCTGCCTCATCCCATAATGAGTTTTCCCCTGTGGATAATAGAGAAATGAGGAGATAACTTACGTGCTTGCCTGGGGTTTGTCCCAGCATAGAACTAGAAAACACCTCAGACACATTTGGAATTGAAGAACTAGAGTGAATTATGCTAAGAGACACCCTTAAATCTCTTGGACTTAAGAATTTTTTTGTAAGTCATTTCTGTGGTTGTCTTTTGAGATCAGTGCCTGTTAAAGCAGAGGGAATTTTTAGGCATATTATTTTGCCATGCAAGATGTCTGTAAGATGATAACATTTATTTATAATGTTAGTGCTTTATCCAGCACAAAGCTAGCCCATGCCGGTACCTTTCCCTTTAGCACTCTGAGTATTTCCAGCTGGTAACTCCAAATAGCCCCCATTTCCTCATGTGGAACACTCACCAGTTGTTTTACCCACTCCTCCTTTCCTTTTTATTTTTGCTGCTGGAAGGATGTGGGTGATGATTTATAGAGCATGTCCAATTGGCTCTGTTTGTCTGTGCTGGCCTGCTTCATGCACACTGAGGTCAGCGCTGTATTTGTAGGTAACCATCCAAGGAAAACACCTCACAGCAGGCAAAAATGCTAACTAAGTAAAACAAACTGAGGAATGTGATCATCTGTTTAGCAAAGTTTTCAGCAGTCTTTTCCATTACACTAAGCTTTCAGTCTGGTTCTACAAACTCAGAAGTAATCACAGCACTGAAATACCTTGGGCGCCTTCAAGTATGTGGGAGAATTGATTTGTTGAAGAGTGGTTGGGGGAACAGGGAAAGCTCCTTTTAAAGGATGAGATTAGCAACATGTACATTTTAGTCCAAAATGTCCGAAGAAGGAAAAAAAGAATTAAAAATGAATAAATAAAAAAAAGATTGTTCATTAAAACCTATGGGGTATATTCAAGTTTGAAAAGGCAAAACTAGAACAAAATCATCTTCAGTTGTCCCACTGTTAAATGCATGGTGTGCCCCATTATCTACTTAGGTGATCCCCAAAAAGAAGTTCTGCTGATATCAAGGGGAATTTTCATCCACAGAGGCATGAGCTGACCCCTTTCTCATACTTTCTGCAATTGTAAGGTCAAAAGTATCTTTCATCATGATTCAGTGCATAGTGAGTGCAAGGATTCCCACTTCTGCATGTGGGTAAACTGTAATCACATCTCCTCCGACAGTGAGCATGCAGCCTGGAGAGCACCAGGGTAGGTGGGGGGAAAAACTGAAATCATGGTCAAAGCTTTCTTGGTGGAGCCGGCTGGCTGTGGGCAGAGGAGCAGGCTGTGTTTTTCTAATGAGTGGTTTCCTTGAATGGATATAAAAAAAGAGCACATGGGAAGGATAATTATGTGGAAGCATGTGATGCACAAGAGTTTCATTGCAGCCGATCTGCTGCCAAATCCACAGCATGGAATTACCAGGCCACGTGGTGCAAAGACCGACAAAAATGACAGGTAAACTGCAACAGATACATACTCTTCTAAATATCAGGCGGCATATGCTGTGCTCTTTACAAATTACCTCCCCCAGCCCGGCCAGGCTCCCAGCCCCTCTTTGAGGTAGGAAGTCACACTGTGCCCATCTGGCAAACCCTGAGGCTGCACCTGGCAGCTTGCTGCTGCAGTGGCCGGCACTCATGTTTGCCTTTGCAGTAATTGGTTTGTATCTGATTTCAGCTCATATGGAAGGGTAGAGGGATAGCAAATTACTTGCAAGTGGTTCAGAGACTCTGTGAGTGCTTTGCTCTGCTACCCAGTTGAAGATTTATCCCTGCAAGAGTATTGAGCTTGGTTTTTTTTCTCTTTTGTAGAAAACTACAGTTGCTTATATTCCCCACTGTCATCTCCACCCCCAACTCTGATTTTATACTCACTTCCAACCCTCGCTTTCCTCAGCATGCTTGCTTGTGAGACAGGAAAGGCAAACACATTTTCCCAGTTTTATAAAAGCTCCACTGTTTCTTGTGCAATGAAAAAGTTTTGACAGATGAATCCGTACCGGAGAGAGCATGTACTATAGCCTTGAATTCTGCAGCCCTCAGTTGCAATAGTCTAATTCTTAAAACCCTTACACAAGGCAAACCCCCTCCTAATTTGGAGACAAAACGGCTTCAGATAATTCAGAGGAATTTGATCTCATTTGTTAATATCATGCCTGGGTTTTATGGACATTCAGACAAAATGAATCTACCAGATCCAGCTCTGCAGCTATGTCAACATTATTTAGGTGCTAGCTATCAGAGACGTAACTAATCTGGCACAAGCCAAAGGAAGGAGCTTTGCTCTAAAGGAGATTGCCAACCTACGTGATAATAGGAGGAGAAGCAGGAAATTGGTAGCTACTGTCCAAGTCCCCACACTTTTCTGCATTTGCTAGCGGTTACACAACAGGGAGTCTTATTGCCCCTAAAAGTGTTTGTGTCTCAGAATCAAGGGATTACACCCTACTTTCAGGCTTTTCATGCCATTGGTTCCTACGTAGGTGGCAGGCATCTGCTAATGAACACGTGGCTTTATAAAAGTGTTTCCATAATCCAATCAATTCTTTTAAACTTCATTATTTTTGGCCACAGAACTGTAGGTGCTATTGTGCTCCATGAGCCAAGTCTGTTACCACTAGATAAGAAAGACATGGGTTGAATTTGCATTTTTACATGTGCAAATGAGATGTCCCCAGCTTCCCCTCACCCTCTCTTTATAATGCTTGCCATTGCTTTTACAAATCCTTTTTTTCTTTTCTTTTCTTTTTTTTCTTCTGAAATACTTGCCAGGTGGTTAAAAAGCTTGTTTTTCTCTTTAAACACCATGAAATATAACACAATGCATTGCTTTATTTTCAATGATGCATTGGTTTTTACGTGTTTATAAAAATAGCTATGAGGCCAGAAAAAGCATCTACATGCTGGTGATTTTCTCCAGATTTATTGCATATATTATACTTTTTCTCCTTCAGTGGGCTTCTATCTTTGTGCTGAGCAGTGTGTCTATATGACAAACCCCCTCCTTCTTTTGCACACATGCACGTACATATGAAACCAAAAACCTGCTTTTCATTAGCATAGCCAGCACAATGGAGGCAAGACTGGAAGCAAGGAGAGAATTTGAGATTTATGGTGTCAGGCATCTCATGTGAATGAATGTTCATGCCTTAATGTAACTAGTCGCAGATAGAAGATAAGCCTACCACTGAAAAGAAAAGCTGCTGTTCTATATTGTGAATATACACACTTACATTTAATTCTTTTTGGGGTAGTTTCTTCTTTCAATCTAATTTACTACTTGTGACATGAATCCCAAAACACATTGAATCATTCATGCTGGATATAGATGTGCACGCACTAAGCACACATGTGGAAAGGTAAAACTTCTGTTATAGATGAAAGGAGCTTTCTCAGCATAATGGCTTCAGAGTTAAGGGCTCCAGGCTAATGCACAACACATATGGAAAGCCCTGAAAACGTCTTACTCTGTTTATAAACAGTTTGTCTCCATACCAGGGAAATGCATTTTAACCATATTTCTCTTCTCCCTTTATTTTCAGATATCAGCTAATAACAGCATAGTATATTTAACAGGAAGAAATTTATAGTATTTAAAAAAAAAAGAATATCATTAAATTATTTTCTTCACATTCAGCTACAGAGTAATTTAGAGGATCTCTGATTTCCTGCTGAGAAATTGAGCCAAGACATGGTTCAGTTATCTGAGTACAGCATCAGGAGTCAGTAATTTTTGAGGGCTTTTTTTTCTTGTGCAGACTTTCCCTGGAACTGTGACCAGTTTGTTTTTCCTCTTTGCTCATAAATGTTTTTTATAAGTCAGTGGACTGTATCCACATGTTCTGGACATCCATGCAGTATAGTTATTAAAGGAATCAGATCCAGGCTGTATGCAAATAGGTCAAAACTGATAAAATTCAATGTGATTTATTCTGAATTCTGTGCCAAATCCATTGTATTTAAGTTTTTTTCAATACTGACAAAGCAGCTTTGAAGATATACATTGTTAAACAAGATTCTTAGATGAGGCTTACAGGTCAGCCAGTGCTCATTCTTACCAAATTACATGAATTTACACATGGGTAAATACTGTGGCTATATTAGAGTTAAACTAGCAGTTAATTTATTTTATTAATTTTTGAGTAATTTTGAAGAATTTTGAAGCATTCCAAAACTAAGTACAGACATAGAAAAAGGGGGGAAGTGCAATATTTTTCCTCAAAAAAGGTTGGTGATATTAAGCTGAACTCTTGCAGGTTTAATATCTACATTAAGGATGATCCGCTGGACTCTTTCAAAGTTTTGATGCTACAGTATTCTCCCACTGAAGCTCCTTAACCACATAGCTTTCAGTCTTTAGCAGCCAGACCTCTCACAGTGGAGCATGAAGCAAGAACCAATCTATGTGGTGAACAAAGTATGGTTTTGGCATATTAAAGAACTGTGTAACGTTTTTAGAAAATGGTAAATTCACTCAAAAATTCATTGTCCCCCATGCCTGTGAGCCAAGCTCTCAGCATAGCTCCAGCTGGCCAAATCTTGGCTAACTCACAGAAGTGGAAGTGTCAGCTCCTGCAGGAGTTGGGAGCTCAAGTCATCTCCTTCCTTGGCTGTGCCTTGGAGTAACTTCTAAACCACCACATACTACAGCAATAATTTCTTCCCCTGAAACTTTTCTGCTTCTTATAAGCCACTGAAAGGGTCTCAGCACGGTCTCAGCATGGTCTCAACATGGTCTCAGCAGTGGGAGATGGGTATTCACATTTCTAGGAGCCAAAGGAAAAGCTTAGCCTGAATCTTTCATATCCTGAAGTTAACACAGGGAAGTAATCTCTGTTTTCTGTTTTCTGCTCTCCATTTCCTGTTTATTTTTATGATTTTAAACTATTTGTTTTGCTTTTCTGAAGCAAACAATTCTTTCTACTTTAGGTAGCCTGGAACATTTTACTTGAATGCAATTTTAAGGGGAAGGGAGATTTAAGAAAACAACAATTGGTTTGATCTGATTTTCTTTTTTTTTCATTCAACAGACACAGTGAAAAATCAATTATTTACACAGCACAAGAGGTTATTGATCTTGACACAAGATCAAGGGCTGAAGCATAACCAGGGTAGAATATGGTGAAATCCTACATTATTTTGTGTTATTTAGCAAGCACCTCCTGAACTTGTGACATAGAAATCGGGTCTTCATATGCAACATACATTACCCAGGTTCTCTTTCTTTCCCACAACTTATCCTTGGATAAGAAAGACAGTAGGAGTGTAATACATTATTATTATAGATATTATAGTGTTTATGTACTAAGGTCATGCTAATGTATTTATTTTTTATTTGGCTTATCTGCTCAGTTTCTCTCTATAAGTAGGAATGGAAGTAGCACTACAAGCCTGGCAATCAGACTGGCAATAAGAACAGATTACTGTGAAGATGGGAAAAAAAGGTAATGTTCCCTTTCTGGTCCTCTTTAACTTTTTATTGCAGCTCCTATATATTAGCATTAAAAAAAAAAACCAAAAAAGATATTCAGAATATTTGGAGCAAAGAGAAAGGAAAAGTAATGCCAGGAAGGAGTAAGCTAAAAGAAAACTAACCACATCCTAGATATGATTACATGGAATAAATTTTTCTAAGGAAAAAAAAAAATCCCCAGCAGATTTATTTAAAGAAAATTAAGAGATCTGAAAGATGGGGTCATCTTGAAATACTTCCAAATCTTCTTTTTAATGAAAATATGCCATTTTACAGTTCATAATAATATTCCGTTTTGATCTAGTTGTGTCAACCAAGATCAGAAGCTGGTGATTGAGTCAAATAATCCCCCATTTCTTTTGTTTAAAAAGCCTCCTTTTTATTTATAAATAATGTTGAGAATGACTCTTTTCCTTCAGACATGGCAAGAATCAAACAGCAGAACACATTTTCTGTAATCAAATCTAACTGGCACATAACTACTCTTCAGCATCATACAACAGGCATCTCCTAGATGCTGTCTGGTCTTTGGTTTTCTCTGGGCTACACAGATACGTAGCTGGAGTCAACTTGGACCCACTTTTGTCTATTTAGTGTTAGATCACTTGGATAGCATAGCCTGTTCTTGCCTGCATTTAGTCCTTGGAAAGTAGTTTTCCATTATTTCAGCTGTCACCAAACAAAGAAACAGTTAGCTCTTCCATCATCTGTTCTGCCTGGCACCTAAAACTAAGCATCTATTAAAGTAATCCTTTTAAATTAAGGTCTGTTATTCTTATGTAGTTAATGAGGCTTGTTCCATGTCTTCAAAGACTTTTATCGCCAAAGTTAAAACAAAGTCAAACAATTAGATTTTTTAAAGAAGCTTCATTTTTCCAGAGGCCTTCCAGGGCTTCCACCTCTTTCTACTTGATAATACAGTACACTGTAGTAGGCACTTCAGACAGATTGCTTCACTCAGCTCCTGAACCTGAGATGTAAGCCAGGAGCCTGTTTTAGGCATTCTGGTTCAATATTTGATTTCAGAGTCATAGTTAACTTTGGACCACAGGCTCATCATAAATAGTATTGACAATTATTTCTAAAGTTTAAAATATGCTCTTACAACATGATTTGGCAATTCTGAACACAGATTCCCACTTTGAAAAATGACACCCTGACATTTGTAATCTGATACTTTTAGTTCTATGGAAGCTGTAACTGCAAATTAAAAAAAGGATATTCAGCTTTCAGATCTGTCTTAGACTTCATTAATATGATGTTCAGATAATGAGCTCTGCCAGATTAGTGCTAGCTCCCTATGTTTGGCTGCTGAAGTACAAGAAATATCTCTCATGATTTACATTAAAATACCCAAATAATTACCATATTTAGATATGAAAATGGAAAATAATATGGAAGTATGGCAGAATGTGTAGTGGGAGATGCCAGCCTCCTGTTTTCTAATGAAGTAGGTTTTTTTATTTTACCCAATATGAAAACATTTCTGATGGATAAGGTAAAGAATCATTACAGGAATTCACAGAAGGCAAAAAAGAGAAAGGGGTAGAAATTTTGGAAGTTAAAATGGCCATGATGGTTAAGAAGTGTCTGTTTTCCTCAGATAGCATTGGGCATGTCCTGCTCCTTAGAGTCCATGTCCTCATGTTGCTCAGCCAAATGGAGCAGACAGGCTGCTGCTTCGCCATTAGAAGCAAGACACACAAGTGCTCTTGACTGTTTCTCATATAGTGTCAAGATGTCCTTACAGCAGCAGTGGGGCTGAAGTTCCTACACACACTTCTGGAGGTCACTGGGATTTAGCTGAGAATGTAGCTGAACTCCTCTGTGGAGGCCATCACAGTTGCATGAGGCCACATGTATTATGACAGCAGCAGTAGTAAAGAACTCACGGACAGTGGATGTGTACTCCTGTACAACTAATATCAGTGCTGGTAGGAGGACAGCTAAGATCACCTCTAAAGATGGGCACACTGCCCATGAAAACCACTGCCTGAATCTACCACAGTGTTATCTTTTGTCATTCTGAAACCAATGGCCCAATGCTAAGGACAGTCTGAACTCAGCAACGGTCACTTGTGGTATGCAACAAAGCAGGATAGGTCTAGGATGAATGGAGACAACCTGTGGGAACCCATTTTTGTTCTCAGAGGTGGCTGGTGATGATACCAATTGGTTCCAGTGGAGCCAGCTATCACTTTCTAGCTTTCTCCAGACCAGCAGTTTCACAGCCTGGCAGAAAGGCCAGGGTTGGTGCGGAAAGGCACTGCGGTTGCTGGTCACAGGATAGGTAAGGGATGCAGGCAGAGTCTTGGCTTGCCACTGCAAGGGCTTGCAAGCTGTCTGTTACTGTTGCAGGACTTCTGTTTGGCATACACTGTGGGTATGGCCTGAGTAGTCTTTGGGAGCAGCAGAATAGATCATTGTTAACAAAAATGTTCAACTGCCATTTACTTTTTCTGAGTATCCTCAAAAGCTGCTCATTTTGGAGTGCTCATTTTTGACAGGGCTAACTGGTTTGACTACTCTGCCAACACTACGACACCTCTGGACCTAGCATCTAACTCCTCTCCGAGGCTCCATCTGGTTGAGCTTCTTAATCATTAGTTGAAATAAACATAAATTGGTAAGCATGGGCTTACAAAGCGCCTTCCCTGCTTCCATGAGTTTTCTGGTTATACTCACACTTTCCCTCGTGTGCACATTTTCTTTGACAGTATTATTCTTTAAATCTACAATTCAAAGTAAACAGCTACAGCATGAGGAGTAGAGCTTTCATCCTCACCAGAAGATCTCAGATTTTGATGGGTTTGGCCCTAACTTGGAAGACAGCAGTTTGACACTCCTTAGGCAGGGGGCAGAACTGGTTTCCTACATTTTGAAAGTGTGTTCATTACTACATAAGGTGGTGGATCCCTCTCTGAAAGAAAAATGTGAGCCCCACACTTGCTCTGAAATAAATGGTCAACCGTAGTAAAGGCAGACTGAACTCTAAGAGGAAAAGGTGCATTTTCTGCTTGAAAGCTCAGGGAACAAGACAAATTCTAGTGATTGAGCTTTGGCTTTATGAGTCTTGCTTTGAGGTGCCTGGTTTTTCTCAAATGTTGCCTAGGAGCCAAGGTTTTCACCCAGGGCTGCAGAAGCTGCCACTGCGGTTGCTATTTATCAGTGGAGTGCCGCAGCTCCTTATATCTTTTTGATCTGAATCATAGTCTGAGTTTTGTAATCATGAAACTTGAATTCACCGATTGATACAGCAATTTCCATTTACTCATTTACACTAAGTTATTTTGGGTGTTCTGATATTTCATTCAGCTGAGAACAGAAAATAACTGTTACTGTGATGGGGTGATACAAGTAATAAATTTTGATAGGTGTTGATGTTAATAGCAACAATAGGCTAGATTGTAAATTAGTGGCCTATGCTGAGCAAGGAACTGAGCCCCTGAAAAAGTCTAGGAGCAAGCCTGTACTAAGTCACAGCTACCTTAAATGGGACACTTCTCAGAAATCATCTATGCAGCCTGCTTTGACGGGGTGTCAGCAGGGGCCTCATGAAAATCTGGCTTCTGTGGTCATGCACAAAACTGATTGCATTACACTGTCCATAGCCACAAATGAGTACACTTTAAGTACATTGCATATCTACATCTTGTACATAAAATGGTATTACCAGATATGGGAGTGGGAGGGGCGCTTCCACTTGGGCTCTACATAAGTATCTTATACTGCACATTTATAAGAAAATAAGGGTTTTTTATCAAAGCTAAAAGCTGGAACAAGCAAGGTGATAAAATGCTACAAGGTGATAAAACTTGAAAGGGAAGAAAAATGTTTTAAAGCAGTCTTAGAAGTTTTGGATACCCAGTCAATTTTTGTATGTTTGAAATTACAACATTGATACACAATGTTATCAGTAAAAAAAATTCTGGGTTTGAGCATATTTTAATCTTTTGATATTTTTTATTTGTACTTACAATAATGTACAGAGTTTGAACTGTACATTCAATTTCACATAAGAGCTGGGAATCCACAAAGAGCCCTCCACAAAAGGCTGGTTTGCATAATTTCTTATAGAATGAGGTTTGTATCAGTTGCTTCCATGGAAATGGATTTGGTGTGCAATGATTTGTTGCATTCTACCTTTATTTAACCCTATAAATCAATAGGCTCACTTGCTGTTGCACAGTCCTTGACATATTTTTCTTTAAAACCCACATCTTTTCCATATGTATTTTTGCCCATTCCATAGTTCTTATTTGAGAAAAACAATTTTAATGCTATTGATATTATCCAGCAATGATTTACAATGGGCTTCTTTGAAAATTGCCTGCTGTTGTTGGTACAATGAGATGGTAAGGCAAAATGAGACATGAGTTTGGGGGTTATGCTTTTTAACAAAGCAGAGACACTAGTAGCCCACCACAGTTGCTGCCCCATTTCTCTCATTCTTGGGGGCAAGCAAGCCCGCCTTACATGTGGCTTCTCAGAGCTGAAACTCATTGCATTTTGCTTCTATCAAAGTCAGGCCTTCCAAACCAGCAGGAGCTGTGAAACCCCCTTGTACTGGAGGAGAGCCCCCCGGGGCAGGGTCACCTGGCCCCCATTTATCTCTAGCTAGTGGACTGGAAGGGAACTGAAACCCCTGGTTGTTGTCCCACAGCTAAAGATGAGGTTGATCAGCTGATTGGAGACATCCCTTTGAGGCAGCAGATACTGGTCTCCAACAGCTCAGCCTGACATAAAGCTGGAATTTGTGGATACTCGGAGATTTAACAGAGCCTTGTACCAACTACAGGCACTAGGCCTTTTGTGGGGGGCAGTTATGCTTCCCTCTTCAGTTCCTCTGAGCTCTTTGGTAGCCCGCTTCTTGCTAAGTGTCATACCACATCATTTGAAGCGCTGCATGGACACATATAGAGCCACATTTTCTGCTGCTTTACATCTTGTGTGCTTGTTTACACCAGCACATGATGGATGAGGAATGCTCCTCTTTATGTTTCAGTAGCAGTTAAAAGTCTGTAGTAATATATACGAGCGCACAAGATTATGGGCAATGGCGAATCCAGTCTGCACTCTTTCAATGCACACCTGCTATGTTCATAGGTACTAGTTTGAATGGACAATCTTAATACCTTTTCTTTTTTCTTTTTTTTTTTTTTTGATAAGCCCTTCCATTAACAGAAAAATAGGATAAGAGGTTCCTTGAGGAATTCAGGGTTTACGAAGGCTCCTCTGAAAAACGACAAAGCAGTTTTGAATTTTAGAGCTGCATATAGCTTCATAGATCAGTTATAAGGCTGATTTACACAAGCACTGAGAACAGATAGCTCCCAAAAGATATAATGGGAGCCATTGGTTCTTAGTCTGAAAGCTCAGTCCCTCAATTTCTATTTTTTGAATATCTAAAAGACAAAGGTCCAATGGAGAATATTAACATTTAGCAGAATGTATTAAGCAATAGGGAGAAGTAAATAAACTTATTCACACAAGAAAAAAAAAAAAGCTAGGTATACACTTCTTATGAAGATGGAAAAGGTCTCCCCTGCTGTTTCTCCCCCCCTCCTCAAACTATTTCAAATTAAACTTACAATAGAATCGAAAGGAACTAAAATTGAAAAACAACCAAAAGGTTTGAATCCTCTTGTTCACTCAGTTATTGACTTCATAAATCACAACTAGACAGAAAATGAATTGGCTTTACTTACATTGTTGTTTATTTGCCATGCAGTTATGGGGCCACGGCAAAGCAAAACAAGATGATCATTGTTTCAACTAGACCTAGAGTCTTTAGCTTATCCCCTGCTGTCTACTCTAGCTTTCTGGTCAGAGTAGCAAAAGCAAGAAGTAATGTGCTATTTGGCTGCTGCTTTGTTTTCCTTCATTCTCTGATTAACTTGACTGTGATGTAAAAGGATTCAGTTCTGTTGTGGCAGTTTTGGGACAAAATCACATGGTGAATGACACCCTCACAGAAAATGCTAAATGCCGTGGAAATCATTGTTGCTTTAAGAGCCAGAACTTGCAGGTGTTTTTGCAGTGTAATATGTTTTTAAATATTTTCAGCACAAATAATAAAATCAAGACAAGCAATAGGCAGTGTTATGCCTTCTAGGACCTCTTTATGATTTGTACATAATGGCTGCTTGACACTTAAATCTGAAATGAAAGATGACATGAGCATGTTAAACATACAGGCAGATAAGACAAATTGCCCCGTTAGAGTGTTCCTCTTCATCATCCCCAAAGCTCTGCAATTTAGAAAAAAAAAAAAAAAAAAAAAAAAAAGCCATCATTTACTTATTTTAGTAAAATAGGGGAGATCTTCTGATGACACCATGCAAAACTCTAGTTTTTGTTATGGCTCCAGCCTTCCGCCTATCCAGTCTCATGGGCCCACAAAGTTGACTGAGCTTTCAGTGCAAGATCAGGACCTCTCATGAGCTGATCTTTTCAGTTGCTAACACCAGTACTTCTCCCCTTTTCTGTATCTGGGACTCAGAAACACATGGATGGTTTTACTTAGCCATCAGTAAAACCCCACAATGAATGACAGTTCACTCTTGTCATAGCTGCCAAGTTGCACAGAAAAATTCCTAAGTGTCAAATTGTGGCTACTAATATAAATAAACAAATTGAAGAATACAGACTCCTCACAACGCCTTGGCAACTGTCCTAAAAAACAGCTTTATTTTTAATGTCCTCTGTCTCAGTTGTTCTCCTTCCATGATTGTTTCAATTCATTTTTGTTAGGTTGTGTACCCAAAGCAAATATGAAAAATATGGAAAGAAATTTATCAACAACAAAAATTGTTCTGAGGGTGCTTCAATTCTATCTCAATTATGGTATGATTTCAGTACTAAGAGAAAGTGTAATTTTCATGATTGGACATATTTAAGCAATGGAAGATGCATTGAAGAATTGAGAGGCACAGAACAATGCTATTATTTTCTTGTTTTTAAAGTAAAAGATTAGAATGACATTTCAAGAGTATGTTCTCCACTTTTAACATATGGTAAATAATGCCACTAACTTGAATGGATTCATTGTGGTTTTTCAGGTAGTTTAAGTGAAAACACATTTTTCCTTAAATATTAAAACATGCTCATTAAACTTGCTTTTTACCATGTTTATAGCTCGTCCTTTAGCAGTGCCACACTGTCTGGTGTGTCTTATTTTTTTCTCTCAAATAGCCAAATAGCTATGAAAAGGCAAAAAGCAATTTTACTGTTCAAAACCCCATTATGCCTGAAAAAGAAAAATAAACAAACCTAAAGACAAAACCATTCCCTCTGCATTCAATCAGCATGATGAGAGAAAACACACATTTTTGTAATCAAAGCTGTATGAAGCCTTCAAGTTGTGTGACATGCGTATGGCAACAGATTACTGGGTCAATTCACATGATCTGTGTTGATATTACCCAGCGGGATATCGTGCAAACATGTTTTTCTAAATACTTCCACTGCTCAGCAATTTTCACTGGAGTACCTGCCTATTTTCACCTGGCTGAAATTACCATAGCAGAGGAACAAAACTTACATCATCTGGAGTCTGTGGTGGGAACAGATATCGTCTTCTGGATTCAGACACACAAGTGGTAGAGATTACTCTTTGTGTGAGGTAAGATCAGCTGGGCTCACTCAAATCACCCATGGAAGCTGCAGAAGTTCAAACCATTTGATTTTTTCTGAAACATATTAAGGAACACTAAACCCAACAGCTCTGCCAGCAAAACTATTGGGGCAATAATTCCAGCAGGCTGAAAAAGAGGAGTAACAGGGAAACACTAGGAAAAAGAAACCTCTTTTCCTTGCATGGCTGGACCTGGAGAAGGATGTCTGCCAACAGAATGAATGACTACAGAGAATAGGAGGAGCTTCACAGTGCCAGGAGCAGGAGATGCCCCTCTGTCCTCATACAGGCAGACTTGGAGCAGAACAGTTTTGTTCATTCCTGGTTTGAGACAATACCCATTCAAATATATGGAAATATTCCCACTAATGCAATCATGCTGAGCAGCCTTTGGCTACCCCTCGAGCACTTGACAAGGGCCAGTATTTACTGTGGACTGTGCAGTTAAAGTGGAAATGATTTCACTGATTTTGCTAGGGAAAGAGGCAAGGAACAGGATTCAAGTAGTTCTTTGAAGCCTGCCAGTTTGGCTGAGGAGTCCCCCTTTATTCCTGGGGGAGCATAGTCCTCTGGGTGATGCACAGCATCTGTGTTCCCCTTGCACCCTGCTGTAAGGCTGGCACCGGTTGGGGAAGCCAGCCTGTAATCACTAGCACCTGACATGTGCTAGATTTAATGTCTGACTTGGAGGTGAAATGCAAAGCAATTACCAAATCTGGTTCAAATTATAACCCAGCTTGGGTGCAGCCTGCAAGCTACAGTCCTCTCTGCTAACCATTTGTCCGTGACAGCTAGAAAGGCTTAAATAAAGTTGCTGCATCAAAGTAGGCTCAGCAACTGCCCTGGGAAATGCTGGAGTATGGACACTGCAGAGCCCAAAAGCCACATGGTGAGATGGTGGTCAGCTGGAGACTTGGCTATCGAAAGTGTCCTTACCACCTTTCCTCCCATGGGGAAGCATGTTATGCTCCCCATGGAAGAAGGCACTCACAGTGCCTGCCCAACCGTAGCGTCAGAGGCTGCCCGCTGCTGCTCCTGCCTCCCCCTGCACAGACACCTAGCCATGAGGGAGGCTTCCGTGTCCATGACAAGGCTGGGCAGCATGGGAGAAGAAGCCTCACCTCCTTTTCCTCACTGCTGGGACTCTGTGCTTTTCTTATCCAGGGCAGGTTCGGTGCAGGCAGAGTGCAGCAGCAGCCTGCAGGGTGATCAGCCACAGGCCCTGGCCTTGGAGCCATTATTGTAGAGCCAGGCTGGACCCTCCCATGAGGAGATGAGATCCACAAGCACTGGTACATTTCTCTTTCTCTAAGCAAAATCCCTGAATCCCGTGCAGCATTTGCATATCCTGCCAGAAGCTAAGACACAGTGCAGGCCCTTCAGGGTGTTTATTCCCCACCACCACCACCTCTCTGGTTGCTGCCAGCGGGTACCATTTTGGGAAACTACCCAAGTATCTTGCTGCTCCTTGAAGGAAAGTCACAGAGACACAGCTGTGCTTGAGAAGCAGAGGCCGCTTGTCTATTGATTTCTACCCATTCAGCCCTTCTGTGGTATATAAAGTAGGCTTAGAGTGAGCTGTTTGCACCAGAGCTAGATTTATTCTCATTGAACATGGTTGTGCCTGACATTAGGAACACATCTTGCACAGAATCTCATTTTTAACATCTGCTGTAACACGCTTTATTGTAGAGAGTTCAACAAAGGAAAAGAGGATTTTTAGAAACAAACTGAAAGTTGACCCAACGTGCTACAGCAGTTTCTAATGTAGGATACCTGCAAAACCAGAGCTCACCATATGCTAAAAGTATCATATATTTCTTATACCTGTGGGAAAGATTTTTCTCTTATACATGAAATGGACTGTATTACAAACAGCTTGTTAAATGTGTGACAGATCGGCTTGAAACGATGGTTCCTGTACTCTACAGACCTGCACATTTGCTAATAAACTGACTACATACACAAACAGTCTGTTCCAGGGTTTAAGCTCCTATTACACTGGTTCATGTTTCAACATGCAGCCACTCTGTAGTTTGTGTTTTCAGCAGAACAAGTAAGTGGATGCATATGCATTACAATTCCAGACATCATTCCATACCAGATGTGGTGCCTTTATTTTTAGTACTGCAGGAGTGTCTGCTGACCCTTTCTCACCCCATGTCTAATGAAAGATTGACTGCTCTGGGTTTTCTTATGGTGAATTATATATTAGAAGATAGGGGATTTAAAAATTAATTCAAGATTAATTTAGGGATGACTGCACATGGAATTATTTGGCCAACAGATGAAAAATGAAAATTTCACTACAAAGAAAAAAAATTGTAAAAGTGTCAAATTTTAATCCAATTTTCTATAAAGAATGATCATGTTCTGAGACCCTTCTGAGGACTACAATTAATCATTCAGAGTGATACCCCATTTCCACTTGCTATGCATGCTCCCTTCTGAGCCAAAGCACCATCCGTGCTCCTCTGAAGCAGGGATTCATGTGCTCAGTCAGTAAAATAAATTAGCACTGTACCAAATGGCTCCAAATTCGGGAAAAAACAATGGCTGAAGCGCACATTTAGGTGAAAGGAGGCACAGCTATTGCATGGTCTAAAAGAGAAAAAAATGTAGTGCCATTTCTAGCCAGATTTACAGCTTCTATGAAGGCTTGTAACTTTTTAGGCAAATGAGAAATTAATCCAAAGCCAGAAAATAGATCTCTTTCATTTGAGGCTCTGTTAAATTTTAATGGCAGTGCTAGATGTAATACAGACACCCCTGCTTCACTAAATCAAAAAGAAAGCACAAACCTGGCTAAATTTTATCTTACATGTTTAACTGTTGTGGTATTTTTATATTAAATAAAATAAGAAAAGAAAACCCTAATGAAAAGCAGGCTACCAAGATGGATGTTAGGAGCTCACCTTACTGAGTAAGGAAACAAATGCTGCAAAAAAATGAATAAATATTTCTTTACAACTATGAAAACACATTGGTCTAAATAAAATTGTACTAAATAGAACCCTCCAGTTGTCACATTTTCAGTGACATAAGCTCATGTTTTTTTCACTTGTAGTCTAAGTATTTTAATATTACATAAAGTTTATTGTTTGTTTCATAACATGCATGAAGGATGAAAAGGGGAAAACAGAGAAAACAATACACTGTATTCTTCAACTGTCAGAATGAGCTCCAGAAATAATTTTTCTGTATCTTTACATACACTTTTTTTTTTTTTTATATTAGCTCTTAAAAATCAGCAGTGCCTATTTTTCAAAGTGGTGAATGAACTGTAGAGAACGATGCCTCATGCAATGGAACTGTAAACTGAAAAGAATCACATAAAACTAAATGCATTTTCCATTGTGGAATATAGAAAATTTAAAGGCCTTACTGCAACATGTGAATAATAGCGAGTGCACAGAATGTGTTAATGACAAATTAAGTGGGCAACCATGGATGCAGGATAAAAATTGCATCAAATCAATGGTTGCAGCCTGCTGGAGCGGAACAGCTAATCTGCCTAAGCTCTCCATACCTTCCTGTCCATTTTGTACCTTTCTCTGGCTTGTTACCTTGTTGGAGAGAAAAATGCTTAAAAAGGAACTCCTGCAGGAGAGATGATTTCTTGCTGAATCAGCTAGCTTGATATTGAATTGATTTCTGCATCTCCTACCTCATGAAAGCTAGAAAGTGTTTTTAATTGAGCGTGCCCTTAATTTGCAGGACATGCTGGTGCCAGAAAGAAAAGGCTGAGGAAGGCAAAGAATGCATCCTGTATTTATATACCATAATGATTATGCGGTATTTTACATATTGGAAATGAATGGTTATTTAATATGCATCCTTTACCAAAATGCAATGTATATACCATTAAATATATGTAACAGAAGTGCAAATACAGTAACATTTACTCCTGAAAACTAAATGGAATCTAGTGTGTGTGGAGGTCCTGAATAGGGATGTATTGTAAGTGTACAGCGAGTAAGAAAAAAGCCCTGTTCTTCCCATGATCAAACACCAATGACACTGGAAATTGTTTTGACAATAAAATCACTAGTTTTCAAATTGATCCATTGAAGTACAAATACGTGTATCTTCATTGTGATAGTAGGAGAAAGGTAATTTTGCTAACTTGGTTTTAATGGATTATTTTCAGCCCAAAACTATAGATTAAAAAAAATAAAAAAAAAAAAAAAAAAAGGTCTTGTAGGTCTTGTTTGAATTTTTAAGTAAAAAACATGTAAAAAAAAGAACTTTTCCCAGGTTGTACAAGTTGTATTGAAGGTCTATCATTTATAGCCTTATGATAGTTGTGTGGAAACAGGAGTTCCCCTATATATACACACCAATTTCTACTGAGAGATTTAGTCTCTCATACTGCCCTAACTCAAAGTTAACACAGATGTTAACAGAGAAGTCCTACATTTTGGATTTATTACTGCCAAAATTAGCATCTTCTAGCATATTTTGGAAGTTTAGTTTTCTAAAAAAGAAAAGATTAGGTAAATGGTCAGTCCTACAAAACTAACATCTATCACATCTTAAATACTTTGAAATGTAACATCATTTGCTAAGGCAAAATCAAGGAGAGTAGCCAGGAGTTCCTACTAGCCCTCACTACCAGCCCAGTGTGTAGCCTTGGGAAAGTTTACAGCATGGGGGATAATGATTACTGAGCTGTTGCCTCGTTGGCCTAAACGTTCGTATTCCTTTCTTGCATTTTCACTTTCTACCCCAATCCATGAGTTTTCAAGGCAAGGACATTACCTGACTTCATAAGCAAGCATTCTGGGAGGGATATAAATCTCCAAGCTTCAGAGCATAACTGGTTTGTAATGCTAAACAAGAGAAACTTAGATTCCAGGCAGATTATCTCCAAACTGCCAGCTGTAGTGTTTCTTTGTCTGAAGCAGCTGGTACTGACCACTCTTAGAGATAGGGTACTATGAGAGATGGATCACTGGTTTGATCTAGTATGGCAATTCCCAGGCTTTTCTACAGTACCAATTATATTACTGGCAGTCAATAACAATAATAAGATTACAGAGAGGAATTCAACTAATGAGATCAAATAAAGAATCAAAACTTGGTCAGGAGGGGAAGGGAAGGTCCATCATATTGCCAGATGTCTAAAGCATATTGAATCAAAAGAAGGGCTTTTTTTTCCTGTGGTAATTTTACATAGAGATTTTCAAAGTTTCTACTCTTGGAGCTTTCAAATGTAATATTAGTGAGATCAATGGTTGCATGAAATAAACCTTGAGGAGTGTGACATACAATTAATGGAAGTGAGGGAGAAGTGAGGGAAGGAATAGAAAGTTTATGAAAGCTTACAGGGTGGAAGTGTGCAGATTAGGAAGTGACAGATAACACTGAATTAATTACATAAATTAAGCTATAAATGGAGAGGTCGGAGAAAGAAGAAACCTTAGTGCACTGTCCTTAGAGTATGTTATAGTGTGTTTTCCCAATAACAGAGTCTGGGAATCCAAATGATGCCAATAGTTAGCAGCCAGCATCTGAGAGCCACAAAGTACTGAATTCCCTCTGATAGGAGTGGATGTTCAGAGGTCATAAGCATTAGAAAGACTTGCACTTTGATTAGGGGCAGTGGCTTTTACATTGCTCCACTCTCCTAATAAATTCTGTTGGTGGACAGGGTAGGGAGCCCTGACTCTGCTGGAGCTGCATTAGACCTTAGGTTAGAGTACTGTGATCCCAGATGGCTGAAACAATGCCAGCTGGTCGCATTTGGACAAAGAGTTCAGTCTGATGAAACACAGCCTGACAGCTGGTATCAGATGCTGGAGAACTAAGTTTCAGTGAACGTGTTGCTATTGGAGCCATGACAGAAATTTCAAGGGAGAAAAAAATAACCCACAAATTTGAGAGATGTTAGTAGAGGATCTCGTCTTATTGAAAAGAGAGCTCAGCCATGCTTTGCTGATGTTGCCAGCTGAGGACTTGGCCTGAAGTTTCTAAGGGCTTGTTACACTACCAAATAGTAGGAACTTAGTATGGTTTCTTGTTCAGAGGAACTACTAGTAGGTTCCAAAACCAGGCCTAGACTTGAGCCATTAGCTCGTTTGCTAAACTCTGGATCCAGTTGCATTACAGTATTTTGGCATTGGTCTGTTACTTGCTTTCTGTTGTAGTGTCGAAGAGACAAAAAGTCATGATTCAAACCCTACAAAGATTTACAAATTAAAAGCCAACATTTTTGACTGCACCTAAAGATTGACCAGAAGAATAGGGAGTCATATCACAAAGGCCCTCCTCTGAGGATATAGCTACATTCTGTGGCAGCTGAAGTTTAGGCCTCCATAAGATGTAGCCTTGAATAAACTGCATCGTGAGTAATGAAATTTGTATTTGTCTGTGAGACAAAAGTCAGCTTTGAAAGAAAAGTCTCTTGGTTAGACATAGGTGGAAAGACATCCTCATATTTGACTGCCACTGCACCCTGACCAGCAGCACTTAGGGAGGAACCTAGGGTACCCTCGTGATATTTTCTTTGTCCATCAGTGTCAGTAGTTCCTGGGTATTTCACACGTAGTGGTCCCCACCCCAGTGCCAATATGTCTGATTTATTTTCAGTGACTCTCTCTTCTCCAAGCAGGCTATTCCATGTTCACAGCTGTGGGTCTGGGATTATTTTGAGCTCATTTTTGCAGTCTAAATGTTAGGCATCAAATCTAAATTTATCATTTGGACTTTCTCAATAGCTAGTGGAGAAAGTAAAACATGATTAGGATAGGTGGCATGAATAGTCACTGACAGATGCCAGTTGTCCTCCTTTGGGTTTTCAACCCCACTGTGTTTGAAATTTCAAGACATCCCTCTTGGCATGATTTGTTATCTAGGTTAGGTGTGCCCCCATTCATCAGGTCATTGCTCTGACTCCTGTTTGCCAATAGCTAAGTCTTGTATTGTAGGACAACCAGCATCTTACTAGGACTGAGAAGCTAGTGGCACTTCTGAGCCCTGAGATATCTATGCCCTTTTGTTGATTTATCTCTAAATACCAGACAAACAGGGCCCAGGAAGTCTTCAAGCAGATTAAAAAAACAGATGAAAAGGGAAGCATAAAAATGGGTGTCCATTCTGATGCACTAGGCACCTCATTGTCACACATGATGACCTTATGTATAAGCCCAATAACAAAACTGTTCAAAAAAATGGAGTGTTGTGGGTTAATGTCTCGGTTTAACCTAACACCTTTCTTCCCTGCTTTCTCAGGTTCTAGTATAGACTCCTCCCTCTTCTCCAAGGGCACAGGGTCGGTGGAGGGGCTTATAGTTAGTACACAGTGCTCCCTCTCTGCTACTTCTTCCATCTCCCACCTTTCCCTTGCTCCTGTGCAGGCATTGGCAAAGGGGTTGCAGTCCTTTAGGAAAAACCTGCTCCTGTGTGTGTTCCTCATGGGCTGCAGCTTCTCCTGGAGCACATAGAGCTGCTGGAGCATTATGTCTTCTGAGGTCCGCAGTGTGGATATCTGCTTCACCATAGTCCTCCAGCAGGGAAAAGTCTGCCTTAGGGAGGTCCTTCTCCTTTTCCCAGGCACTAACACACAGTACAGGGAGCAATAATGGAAATACCTTCCACCCAGTAACTGTACACACACTCCTGTTTACAGGCCTTCAAAACTTCCCTTTCTAAAAGTTTTTTCTAATTCATTCCTTCTCTGCTTTTTCCTCTTTTCCATTTGACCTCAAAAATAAAGGTTGGAAGACAGCACTCAAAAAGAGAGAAGCAGACAACTTTTAAATATCAAAATCTTCAAAATCAAAGCACTTTGTTTTAAAGTTTTCCCTTTAAAACAAAACAAAACAAAACAAAACACAACACAACAAAACCAAAGCAAAACACAACAAAACAAAACCAAACCCAACTTTTCTCAGAAAGGAATTCTATATTCAAAAGGTTGTTTTCAGTCTCTCATTGTAAAATTGCCAGCAAACCAGCATTACAGAACAAAATAATGGATGATATTGGGCAAAGTTTTACCTCCTTCTCTAAGAGTGTCATCAGACCAAAGGGGAAACCTCATTCTTCTTCCAGAGCTCTGAGGACAAGAATGCTTTTATTATCCTTCATGGTGTATAAAAGCCATGAGATAATATTCAAGAGCCAATCTTAGAAAAGCAACAGCAAAACACTTGCTCTCTTTTCTATCTATATTTCACAATCACTTAGAATCAAAGTCCATAATCAATGCCATTTATTCCAGTGAAAATTATTTAACGGCTTAAAGCCATCAAGTCGTAACTCATTCAGTAAGTTGCCTGTAGCTCCTCTTTCCCCTGTCCCTCTCACTGTTTGTCACATGCACCCGCTGCATAATGTTTCAAATTAAAAGGAGAAATTGAGAGCAGGAAGTGTGTTACTTGTACAGCAGTTTATTAAAATCCTTTTCACTGGTGCTTTTAAATGCTGTCTCAACTGAAATAAATTTGGTATCATTTTTGTTCACTTAAAGAAATGAAATATTTAATATTAAAATGGAGGTTTTAAACTGGATTATTAAACTGGATTTTCCATATTTTTCACTTTTTTTTTTTTTTTTCTCAGTGAAATAGACTTCTTTGTTATCTTTGAAATTATTTTATTTTTCTATATTTACTAATCAATATATGGGAACCCCTGTGTTCCACTACATAATTTTGTCACATCAGAAGCCTAACTGAAAAAGTGGTAACAAAAAATGAGCTCCTAACATAGCAAACCCTCTTAGCAGATCCCCTTTATTCAGTGCAATTAAAAGAGCCATTGTTTTTCTTAGCATTGCTTGGTGGTAGGCATCAAGCTGCCACTTGGAGAGGTGCCAACTGCATGCACCATTGACTACCCTTCCAGGAGATGCGCAATTAACCACAGAACAGGACTGAATGAGGTGAAAATGGAAGCAAAAGCTGAGCAGACCAAGAGAAATCAGCATTCACCTTTTGCATTGCTAAAGCTGCTGGCAGTGAAAGGTGGGAAGAACCCGCATATCTGCCCGGGAAGGGGGCAGGGAGCATGGAACTCTGGTAGTGTATTATCAGAGGAAAGAGCAGACTGCAAGCAGCAGCAGGAAATTCAGCTTCAGGAGATTTATGAGCAGCGGTGTCCAGAAACCCTGTGAGGAGCCTCTTGAACTGCAGAGCAGTGTTAGGAAAACACTCCCTCCTCCCCAGCATGCGCACTCTGGCCAGGTGCTAGGACATTCTAATGGCTTGCCTTGATTTATTTATTTGATGAAAAATAATGAAAGGGATGATTCTCAAGAGTCCTTGGAGATTCTATTAACACTGCAAACTGAGCATATTGATAAGTTGGTGATTATTTTGAAATGAGCTAGAGAAAGAGAAAGGAAAAATGTTTGTAGGAAGGGCCAGTTTAGATTTTAAAGTGCAGACAATATTTCAGGTGTATTAAAATACAGTAAAAAGACAAGGGGTTAATTATACTGGCATGATAGTTGGAACCACATTATTGTAATTCTCTTGGAAAGCACTGTGGAGCATATGGAGTGAATGAGGGGCCTATGTGTGCATAATGAGTTCTGTATAGGGATAAGGTGAAGGAGCAAAAGCTCTCGTGTGTTAAGAGGCACTAAATAACGAGAAGAAAATTATTTAACTGCTTGATGGACTAGCTGTACGTAGCAGCACATTCAAGGTGCCCTATACCTTAAGCAGCAACATACATAATTTCACTTACTGCCATGATTAATTTTCATTTCACATGGCAAATACTACGGCAGATAGTCTACAGAGCTCATGCTGGAGAGTTGGCTCTTCATAGACATGATCACATTACATCAGAAACACGATATTTTGTGCTATGCAGAACTGTTAAGCATTTTCATTGCAAGTTTTCTTCTCTGCTACTGCATTTTTCCTTTTCTATTTCTGAATACATTTTGGTGTTTCCAGTTTTCAAGTCACTGGATTTTTTTGCAGAGCTCTGACTGCCTCTTAGAGGATTATGTTAGTAACGGAGGTCAAGATAAGACAAAAGGCTTTCTTGAAGATACTCCTCAATTCCAAGAGTTTCTGCTGGTGGCTTTGAAGAGTGGGTGTTTGTTCCTAGATGAAAACTAACCTTAATAATCTAACAATAATATTGTAAGAAGTTTAGACATTGAACTCAGGCTAACAGACTAATTTTTAGACAGCTAAATATAGGTGCAGTGAATTCACCCAAAAGACAGTTGCTTATTTAAGAGGAGAAATTGAACTGGAAAAAGAATGCTGAGAGAATTCACAGAGAAAAAAAAAATCATAAAGTGAATCTTCGGCCTAATTTCCATTCAGTATGGTCTGAACTGAGCAGAACAGGGCCTTTAGTTCATTAAAAAAATATGCTACTAATAAATAGTAAATTACTCAAGAGACAAGAAAAGTAGCCCAGTTCTGTAGGTGAAACTTTGAACTAGGGTCTCGTTCTACTTTTAGCCCAATGTACTTAGAGGTTTTGAAATCTTTCAGGGGTGTGATCATATAATTAAATATTCTATAGTGTGAGATACAGCAAAAGTGTAGAATTAAGGTAACAAATGCCATCTGGACATTTTTGATCTTCCTATGGTTGACTGGCATTGTTTCTTTTATATTGTTTTACCAGAATTGTTGCATGCACTAATTAGAATAAGGTATAGAAAAGCTGTAAATGCAGTGTTTGTTGAAAATATTCACTGAGTTTTACCAAATTATTATCGTATCCCAAAAACTTAGAATCTACAATACATTTGGGACTTTATTTCCACTTTTCTTTAATATCTGCATTGGCTTTTATCCCTGAGAATAGCAGTATTAATGTTTTAACTGGTAAAATTCTTCATTTGCAAAATTTCTGCTATAAATTAGAAAAAAAGCCAAATGCTTTAGAACCAAAAGCTGGTACACAAACTCACTGTGTAACTAATGTAGCTTCCAAGAATCTTTTGGTGATGTCTAACTATAATTGGCTTAAAAATCCATTATAAAAAAAAAGAAAAACAAGAAATTGAAAGAAAATTGAAGTTGTTTATAGGAGTGTACCACGTGAGTTATCCATTTTCATTGGCTTATCAGAGTTGCATTTTTTTTGCACATGATTCTAACAGCCATGAAAATGCCACTTTAGCTTCCAAATTATGTGGCACACATTTACTTCAGTAGTAAGATTCTTCATAAAATCAATCTCAATATGAGCATTATATAGCCTTAAAAAAATTCTTAGAGAAAATAACAATCACCCCTTTGTAGAAGAATTCCAAGCCTCAAAAACCAAAACTCTTCCTCCAAACTCAGTCCTGTGTCATGTTGAAAGAGCAAGAAAGTAGAAAATAAGACATAGAGAGTATATTTTAAAATGTTTGGACATTACAAACATTTAAAAGCTAATCACTGACCCAAAAGTTGATGTCTAGGTATCAGCAGTTACAATAATGCATCATTATTTTGTGTAAACAGGTCGTTACACTTGAGTTATAGCTACTGCATCACATCAGTACTGAAATATGATGTCCACTGGAAATACTATAATGAATTCAGCAACAGATGGGCAAATAAATTAGAGACTGAAAAATAAGAGGGTAAATAAACTCAACATGTTCTGCTAGATGAAGAGAAGGATGAAAAGTAACTTGATCACAGTGTATACATGCTTATGCTTGGAAACTGAAAATAATTAGGCAAGGACATTTCAGCCTTATTGACAAATGTGTATTTATCTAACCTTAACTTTCAGCCAGTGTCTGGAAGCCGTTCCTTTGGTAAGTCAGAAGCTTTCCAGTGATTGGAAGCTGAAGTTAAACAAATTCAATCTTGAAATAAGAAACAACTTCTTAACAGAGAAAGCAATTAAAGATCAGAACATGCTGTTGCTTCACATGAAGATGGTGAATTTACCATTAGTTCAAATACTGTTGTAAACCTGGGACACATTAATCCAGCTTCTGAAAGAAATTGTGTAGCCTCTGGGAAATGCTGAAGAGAGAGGACTAGCATATGTATTTGCTAGAGGCTCTCTAATGGATTCCTTGTTATTGCAAGGCATTAAGGGAAACTTTATTCTGTCTTGTTCCTCTGAAATGCTTTCATCTTACTCAAGCTCTCAGGCTGGAGTACAGAGGGATAAGAGGGTGAAACTCAATGGGTTCAGAATACTGAGGTTAGAGTGTATCCCTCTGGACTTGCACTCAGTGAAATGATGGATGTGAGAGGTTTGCAACAGCTTTACAGGGAGCCCCTTTATACCTGAACCTTTGCATCAGCTGCATGGAACACAGCTCCAACAAGTCCACCACTGGTGGTGTTGCTAGATGTCACCTGGACTTTCCAGGTTGATCTGCATTCTGCTGTGCCTAAGTTCATACCAGAGTTAGGAGGACTATTGTTCTTCTTTACCCTGTCCACCAATGAGCATTGCATGAGTGTCCAGCCAGCACCCTTGGAGATAAAGGGGTCACATTTTCCCTATGTGAAAACAAAGATAAAAATTAAAGCAAGGGGTTGGGTAGAAGAAGCTGAAGATTGACTGCCTTAAAAACTGGAGGCCAAATGGGAGGCATTCTGTTACATACAGTGAGACTAGTGCTTAGATAAGCAAAAGAACTGGCGGAATAAAGCATGAAATGCCTTTCCCAAGATCAGCTGAGAGCTCAACTGACCAGCTGAGGCTCTGCTTCCCACTCTGGAGGCTATACATCCTCTAGAGTCTCTGGTGAAAACCATGGAGATTAAATGTATTTATAGTTATGATTCCTGCAAACAGAAGTAGTCAAAGAGAAAAATTCACTGTTTGCATCATCTAGTTTCCACACCTGCTTAAAACAGTCATTAGAGGCCTCAGGAAAGATATCTTGATCATTATTAATTTGCAGCGATATAGTGATGACCTAGATACAAGGAAATAATTGATAGTATTTGTTCATATTAAGGTGTTTCCCTCCCTCTACCCCCCCTCTGGCATTTTTTGTTTGGCTTTTAGTGTAAATAATTGCTTCTGTTGTCTAAAGTATATACCCTGTTTATTGAGTAGGAGTATATAACAAGGCTCCAGATGTCAGATCAGCACCTCCTTGTCCTCCTTCTTCCCTTGTTAGTGAAAACTGAAAAAAAGGCAATACCAACAAAAGAAGAAACCAGCAGAGAGAGGGTGTTCAGTGATCCTATGTACATCCCTACTGTAAGTCACATATGAGAACATTTGTAACACATGCCCCTAGCCAAGGGTAGCGACTGTCAGGCACTCCCAAAGTGTGGTAATGGGCTACATATCTGTGGAAAAGTGAGATTTCATCTTCACAGCTATGCTGAGCCAAAGCGAGAGCTGGAATCAGAAATGCTGTCAGCCACTCTGAACTACTCTGCTTTGGCATGGTAACACTCACTCAAGGTATTGTGAAAATATTAAGTCTAAAAGCTTGGTAAGCTGGCTAGAGTAACAGGCAACATGACACTGTCTCGCTGCCTCTTCTTTCACTATTTTTAGAAAATCCATCTTAGAGACCCAGAAAGACATCTTTAGCCTAAACTGTGAACATTCTGCTATACAGTCCTGTTCAGCACCCAAGCATTAAGGACAGTCTGTTCCAAAGCTTTTCAGAGGTACATTTTAACTCTTGGATTCAGCTTGAGTAATGAGCTTCCATAATGACAAGAAAAAAACAGCTAGGGTTTGATCCATACAGCCACCTTTCTCCAGGGCAGAAGAAGGAAGAAGGAAATTTAATTTTGATATATTAATCTACAGCTATTTTGGTATATTTTGATATATTAATTTTTGATATATAATCTCAGCTACTCAGCTCCTACAGTCTCACTCATTTAGTATCAAATCATCCTTGATGCACCCAGAGAAATAAGTTCTGCTTCCTAGAAACAGCGAGGGCAGGCATAGGAGCAGGGTGGGAAGGGGACTGCAGCATCTCTGTGGTGCTGCCTGGTGCTGCCCTGGTCACTTCTGTTTTGCTTTTCTCCAGCAGGCTGTGCTGTGCTGAGCTAAACTGGGCTGCGCTGACGTTGGCTTTGGGGCAGGAGGCTACATTCCCACATGCCTGACCACTACCCACCTGCTGTTCACCCACTGCATTGCGAGGGCTTGACAAGAACTCCGGAAATGGTATTAATAGGCTATGTTGGGGTAAGGGTCAACGGAGGAGCACACATACTGCTTAAATTAGTGTGCTGTATTTACAGCAATAGTTGCAAGTTAAGTCACTGAAAGCCTCTTGGAAAGAAATGTGGCCTCTATGCCTATGACAAATCATTATTTCATTCTTTGAAGTTATAAACATGGACAACCACAGTAATGACTTATCAGACATTTTAAACTGGAATTATTTCTGTGCTTCTAAAGGATGTGGTGTAAACCCCTGATTGATCTCAGTAGGAGACGAGATAGAACAATGCAAAATATTCTAAAACTTTCAAATAAAGTCATCCCTCAGTCGTGAATAAGCACATAAGCATGCCTGAGAGAAGAATTACTTTTTTCATGTACATGGTAGAAATAAATTGTGTTAAATGAAACAAGCGAAATAGACCTATATAAAGAAATTCAGCATGAAAGTAATTTCAAACTTTTTTTTTTTCAAATTCCCACAAAAAAAAACACAAAAGTTTTCCAACTCTACTCCATTTTAACACCTAAGAATCTATACTAGCATCTCAATGGACCTTGTGGCTAGAAAAGTTCAGGCGCTGCTCTTCATGCCAGTGTGAAGCAGAATCCAAACCAGCAGACTGCTGCTTCCACAGCTGGGTAACTAGTACTATGGTGAAAACACCATGAACACAGGCATGCGAGGAGGTACTGTAGCTACAGTTTGGCTGATAAAACTTCAGTATTACTCTTTGATACCTGTTCAAAACCCAACTCTGTTTCTAGCCACATAAATAACTTTTCTTAGCTGATCAAGGAAAACTGCCACTTTCAGATCATGGATACGAAAAAAAAAATATTTGAGACAATCTTCGGCCACACTTAAAGTGAGATAAAGGAGAATAAATGAAAATTATGATTCAATGGCAGAGAAATTTCAGGTTGGGTAATTTGAGCTCTTTTGTTTTTACAAAGGTAAAATGCTGCCAGAATTTTGTAACATAGCTTCTTCAGCATTCTTCATCTGGACTTCTCAAACTTTGTCCATTTTATGGTGTAGGAAGATAATAATGTAATCATGTCAAGACGTGGTAAACTAAGCTCCAGAAACTCAAACAAAGTTTGACTTCTCAGATTTTGGCAGGATGTGAAAACAGAAATATAGTGCCCTTATGTGTAGTTTCCTGCTTGTATAGCTTGGCCTTTCTCAATATAAAAGGAGAAAAACAAGTCCAAATTTCCTCCCACTAAAGATATGAATGAGCTTATCTGGGAGCAGACTATGCTGCTGTTCTTTTTATAAGAAATAGCTCAGGCCACACCTTAATACCAAGCAATGAACACCTGTGGCATTTGAGGAATTAATTTCCCAGACAACATTTCTGATGGTGAATGGCAGAGGATGTTGTGTGAAGTTTTTTCCTGCTTGTCGTCTTCCCCAACCCCCTGTTTGCTGCTGTGTCTTTATCATACTTTGTATGATGGCATGTCTACTTTGGGAAATGATGATTCCAGTGTGGGTGGATGGAAAAAGATCTGCCAGAGGGTGCAAATTTCAAATTGCTGCCACGGATACACCCTTCTGTGCTGTCTTCTCAAGATACCAGAAAAAGTCTCTAAGGAATGCCTGGAGCTTGACTCCTGGTATAAAGATAGATTTCTACACAGCACATTTTTCTTCCAATATTAAGGAAATATACAGTGTAAATGCAGCTAATGAATTCAAATTGTCTTAATCACTTATTCATAGAAGAGATCATTGTGAACTCCTTGCTGGAAGTAAGGTGAAGTATTTGTATATATATACTGCTGTTTCCATTATTTGGCCTGGAAAACTGTTTAAAATGCTGCTTCCAAGTCAAGGTGACTGTTGGTGATCTGGCACTAAATTCTGACCACATAATTTTAAAATATTGAGAAGCACAATGAATAAGAAGTATTCAGAAGTAGGGTATACTACTCATCACTGTAAAAGTGAGATTTTGCTATGTGAAACATATGGGAAGTAAAACCACCAGGGAAGTAAAAAATTAATGTCTAAATAATGTTAGTAACAATGACATACGGTATCTATCTCAGCAAATAATGTGCTTTTCTCAGACAAGAGTGCCTGTCTCTAACTGGGTAAACTGATTACTCAGTTTCTGGTTCCCTGCATATCTGTCCTTATTAAAAGGAAGTGCAGAAGTTCAGCTGGATATGTGCTGTAGCCTGTGCTGGTGACTATCTGGGGAGTGGAGGGGGGAAAGGATCTGATGCAAGGAAGAAAATGAAGATTTCAGAAACGGAATATTTATAGTAAGTATTAGCTCAAGAAGTCACTTGCTTAGGAAATATTTTTCTTATATATATATATATATATAAAGGATTTACATATCTGTTTTATGTCTTTATTCCCTCAGTATGGTGCAGTTCAGACTCCCAAGTGGATGTTTCAGTTAAATTCTGAGTAGTCTACAATGTCTGTGCATATTTATTTTGTACACGAAAACTGTTGGCTGGTGTAACTGCTTCAACTTCCTTGAAGCATGACTAGACATCCTGCTTTCCATTAGCATTTATATATATGTATGTGCCACCTAACATAGTACTTGTAAGAAAACTCAATGAACTAATAGTTTCTATTCATCGAGGCAAAATGTAAACACCGAGGGAATAAGCAGGTCCGTCTTCTTATCTAGAACCCTCTTGCATACCCAGGCTATGTGTGGTGTACACTTAGATCCAGCAACTGCCTTTTCTGTAGATACTAATTTATCTTATGCCTTGCTTCCAATAGGTACACTTAATCACTGCATATGTATAATAATTAGAAATCACAAGACTTAATAATTATATAGGATGGGGGTCCTTCCACAAATTACTGCTTGAAGTAGTGCACACCACTCTAAATCAGTGTATTTATGTGATACAGATAAAGAAAATAATAATAAAAAAATAGTACAGGGATTTAAAAATAGCATTCTTCTATGAAGAAATCATAGAAATAAAATTCATCAAAGCTTAGGCATCAGTGTTCCATATTTATTAGCTGAACTAGTGATACATAATGGTAACTGAGAGAGAAGGAAAAGCTATATTATTTTCTTTCCCAAAGTATCCTAGGTCTTCTGATATCAAGACACTTTCAAGGCTGTGTTAGACTCCAGGATATCTCAAACAAGTGTAAAATCCATATTCATGTAAATATGGTGCTTCCTTCCTAAAGAAAAATAGTAAGAGGTTCTGATACTACAATTGGTATTATGAGAATAAGGTATTAGGCAGTTGTATGAAGTGTTAATGTTTTACTGACACTTCTTTTTGCTTTATTTCTTTGACACAGACATATTTATGCAGTTATAAATTCTTATACAGTTAAAAAAAAAAGGGGGGGGGGGGGGAACGCACCTAAACTAACAAGCACCACCAAAAAAAACCAACCCCCAAACAAGAATGCAAGTGTGATGTGACTTACAGAATTTCAGTCACAGCTTTGTTACATTTTTACCAGTGTAACTGTGCCTGTGTGTCCTGGGTTCAGCAGTAGCAGTCATTTTTCTCCTTCTTAGCAGCTGGTGCAGGGCTGTGGTTTTGACTTTCAGCCTGGGAACAGCGCTGATAACACCAATGTTTTCAGTTGCTGCTCAGTAACGTTTACTCTGACCAAGGACTTTCTAAGTCTCATGCTCTGCCAGGGAGGAGGGGAAGCTGTGGGGAAGCAGAGGCAGGACACTTGACCCAAACTAACCAAAGAGATGTTCCATACCACAG
>JASSUY010015642.1:8914-23639 GCA_032466535.1 Forpus xanthops | reverse complement strand
CAAACTTAAACAGGGGAAGTTTAGATTGGATCTGAGGAAGAAATTCTTTACTGTAAGGGTGGTGAGGCACTGGAGTGAGTTGCCCAGGGAAGTTGTGAATGCTCCATCGCTGGCAGTGTTCAACGCCGGGTTGGACATAGCCTTGGGTGGCATGGTTTAGTGGGAGGTGTCCGTGCCCTTTGCAGGGGGGTTGGAACTGAATGATCTTAAGCTTCTTTCCAACCCTAACTATTCTGTGATCCTATGATTTACCAAAGCAGATTCAAAGCACTGAAAAACAGAAAGCAATTAACTACCCACAAAATATAATTCCTAATATTATCAAATTATGCTCTTTGAAATACATCTGCAATTTACAAATCCTAATCTTAAGGAGAAAGGTAATACTAAATCCTTACCAACTGCTCCTTGTCAGAAGTAATGGAGGGAACCCGTGCAGATAAATAGCTCAGTCTGGCAATAACAGTCATGTCAGATCCTGACAGTCTTATGTGCTTTGAGATTTCAATGAAGCTGTGACTTCAAATGTCATTCACAGAAAGTAAAAAACAATGCTTGCCTTTCAGTTACTTTCAGTAAAATACACCACATGATATATTATTAGTGTTACAGGCTTCATGTAAAGGTTCTAAATTAAGTAAGTTGAAAGGATGTGTTATCTTACTTAGGGTTTTCTTCAAAAAATACATCAGCCTTTTAGGATACTAATCTAATAGGTAACTGTAGGTAGGCTGGTTTTCTATTCAGCGCAGAAGACCGATACCTACTTGTCTAGCTTCAGCAGATGTCATATTTTAAGCATACAAAAATCTGCTTTCAGCAAAAGAGATTATATTGTCTGTTCCCATGCTGAAGTATAACCAGATTTGCTTTTCCATAGGGAAAGTGAAATCCTGAAGTTAGAGAATGTTATTTAGCTGTTTGCAAATCTTGCAATTCACTCATTCTCATAGTGAAAATGGCGAGATTTGTGTTCTTTTGTGCCTTTTTTTTTTTAATAACAAAACTTGCTGATCTGGAGATAACTTTCATCACAGAAATTAGAAAAAGGTCTGTGAAGAATCTGACAGAATGCATTGATCAGCTAAGATCTGAATTTATTCACTGATATTGCTCATGTTCTCATGAAAATGTACAGGTGTATTAAGCAGTAATAAAATATGTAATTACACAATACACTTAGCTTTGATTTACAAGGAAAGAAATCCTTTGGAAATTCTTTCAGATTACTAGTCAGGATATTGTTAGAGGAGGTAGTGCACAGAGTTGAGACTTCCCTCTCCAAGTCTGCCATTCTCCTTTCTGTATTCGTACATATTTCTATGCTGTATTTTATACACTGATTTTTATTTTCCTCCTTCCTACTGCATTGTTTATGAATATGTCTTCCTTTTCTTCCTCAGAGTACATGTTTATCATTTTCCTCTCTCCCATGAGATCAGAGATAAATTTTCCTGACTCTTAAGTTAAATATCAAAGCCTTTATCTGAAGCTGAGAATCAAAATGCAGTTTCTGTACACCTCAGAGAAAAAAAGAGAGGGAGATGCCAGTGACTTAGAGACATCCCAATGGGACACTGTATTAATCACTCCCGGGGCCTGGGCAGCCCCTCACTTCTGCCCCAGGCAGGATCTCACTTCCTTATACCACCTGCTTGGAGTCATAGTAAAGTGCTCCCAGTGCAGAAGCCAAACTGGAAGTTCCTCATATGAAAGCCTCCATATGCCTGAGCACACCCCGTGCCTCTACCTGCCTCTCTGGCCAATAGAGCAGTTCTTCTCACTATGGTCATGAGACCTACAAATGGCTATTATAGGAAGAACTATGTATAGTCAACAACCTTTACATAGGGGCTTTGTTCATTTTAGTAGCTGTGTAGCTACGTTAGCTCTGCCTTACCACGTAACAGCCCACATTAAGTGATTAAAGGGGGGGGACAGGGGTGGGTGAGATGCCCTAGTAAAATTACCAGCAGCCAGGGAACTACATCCAGTGTCTTCATCTACTCACAGACCTCATAACCTAGTCAATTAAAAAGGTAAAGTATAGGCCATTAAGTTCCTGCATTGCTGATGTAGTTTGCTATGTTTCATTATGCTGTGAATTTTTATGTCCCCTATATTAAGCCAAATAGATGTGACTCAGATCACATCCCTGAAAAGCAATGTAATTCATCCTCAGGATGACCAAGATTTGATTCCAATTACAATGAGATATTAAGGATTAGCCATGTAAAATTCAAGTTTTATTCAGCCTCATAAATCCAGCAAAGAAGCAGAGGAAAGGTACGTTTTGATGACATACTTTAGGGTTTTATTCTGAGCAGTGCAGCTTGCTTTGCACAGTTACACATTCTGTTTGAAATATTGACTGCAGGTCACCTATAGCATCGATGGCTGCATCAGAAATTTTAAAATGACAGAAGCACCCGTTGATCTGGATAATCCAACTTCCAGCTTCAGGGTTGGAAAATGCTTTGTCACTGCACAGAAAGGAACGTACTTCGATGGAACAGGCTTTGCCAAAGCAGGTAATGAACAGCAATTCTGCTGATAGGCAAGGAACAAAGAGGAGATGCTACTTTCAAAGACTTCCAGTGCTACTTAACTCCTGTTAAGTGAAGGCAGAGACCAATACTTCAAAGTCTTGATGGTCATTTTTATTTATTCTTCCTAGAGATAGACTATATGACTTTTTAGTAAGGTCTCACATTAAGCACAGCCACAATAACAGTTACTTACGTCTCTTCGCACAAAATGGAGTGTATTAATAATGCTGAGTTTAGTTACCTTTCATTTCTGTCAACGCACTTTGTGTGATTATTAGGAATAATGTATTAAATTATTTTCTTCATGTTACTATGCTTCCCCCTTTTCTCTCCAAGTTGGTGCATACAAAGTGGGAACAGACCTCCTCGTGGAATTTGAATTCCGTACAACACGACTGAATGGTGTTCTCCTAGGAGTCAGCAGCCAGAAAATGGATGGGCTTGGCATCGAATTAGTTGGCGGAAAAGTGAGTAGCAAAGCGGTATTGGCTCTTTATAGAGACTGGTCTTAGAAAGCACAGGTAGTTTAAATGCAAGCTTACTATCTCAATCTCAAGTCGTTTCAGTCAGTATTAGGGCTCTCCTTTATGCAGCACTTGCCGCTTACTATGTATAAAGAGGCCCTTAAACTTTTACAAGGATATTTTAAAAGATTCTGTAACACTTGATTTTCCTAAAACTGCAACATCATTATTTAAATTAGAATATGAAAACTTCTGGGGAAAGGCTTTGTCATTAATAATACTGCTTTCTTGTGTATATCTTCCATTTCACAGCCTGGAAACCCAGTCAGTAATCTGTCACTATAACGAGCCTAGGGTGGGGGAGTCCCAAAGAGACAGCAATCACCCAGAGTCTGGTATTAAATCAGAATCTGTGCAGTTAGAGCATCTTAACTTTTCAATAAAACAAACAAACAAAACAAAACAAAAAACAATACAAATAACACCTCCCCCCCCCCCCAAAAAAAAAGGCAAAACCAAAAAACACCCAAAAAAACCCACATAAACAAACAAAACCTGTAGAACTGTTTTGAGAACTACCTGACTTGCATGTCATGCTTTCAGGTGATGTTTCACGTTGACAATGGTGCAGGCCGATTCTCTGCTATCTATGAGCCTGATGCACCAGGCGGCTTATGTGATGGACAGTGGCACAAGGTTCTTGCAAACAAGATCAAACACCGTTTAGAGCTGACTGTGGATGACAGACAAGTGGATAGTAACAGCCCAAACAGAGCTTCAACCTCAGCAGACACAAATGACCCTGTCTTTGTTGGAGGATATCCTGGTAAGTGTTTAACACACAGATGATGTGTTGCTTGTGCTTTAGCAACAATGCCTTGGTAATGTCTTAAATGCAATTAGGGCTAGTATGCTAAAGATGATAGGTAAAACTGCCCAAGTCTATACTGGTTGCCATGGATGATCATTTCTGCATCCACCCGCATTTTTGATCAAGAAATTCTGCAGCACCGAGAGACTCCCGCAATTACCCCTGGCTGGTTTCAAATGCAGGTACTGTCACAGAGGAGCAAGCAGACTTTCTGGCCTCTGCTGCATGCACACACAGCTTCTCTCTTAAAACTTTCTGTTTAGTTACAGCATAATAGTTATGTTTCTATAGTAACAGCATTTGGCAAATATAAATATAATTTATTAAAGGCAAATTTAAATTTAACTAAAGAATGCATATATGCTTTTGAGGGGCCAGATCACTGTGTGTGTAAAACAGGCTGTAAAACCTGAGGAACTGAGGAATGTAGACAAAGAGCTTGCACAAAGTGGTGAGAAGACACCATCTTCTCCCAACTGATCTCTCTGCTTGTGGTCTGGTGGTTTTTAAAGGGGGAAAAAAAAAAAAATCCAGATTTGCTAGTTGGTATTTTGGAAGCCTTCAAGAGAACTTGCTTCATACAGAGGTAATTGAACAGGATCCATCCAGAACTGGGATGAGTTCTGTAACTAACTTCACCTTCCACTAAGCTGATGATGGATGTTTGTATTTATCCGTCCATAGATAATCAATAAGCTTATCTATTAGCAGTTTACTTTCTGAAAACACAGTTGCTTGCAAAGTGCTAATTTTATTGCATTTAGAATGAAGCTTACCTCTTGTTTGCAAACAAAAAAGCAGACTATGCTTGCAATATGAGTCTGCTCTAGTCAATGGCAGGAGGCCCCTTGAGTTAATTCCTAAATGATTTGCTGAAAAATGTTTTTACCCCCATTCTAATTTTTGATGCAGTTTATCCGAAAAAGCCTTCTCTCAAGCTTCAGAACATTTTCAAAAATGTCCCTGATACTGAATTATGAAAGTTGTGCTTCAGTCACAGTGGCTATTGATAAGTACTTACAACTTTGTGCCAGGAGGAAAACACCTTTGTGGCAGCCTTTTCTTTAGAGGATTTCAGCATAGCAGTTAGCACTAAAGAAACACTGGAGTTTCTGTCTTGTCCTGGACTGTATGTTAAGGGGAACAGAGTAAGAGAAGCAAATGGAAGTAAAACTGGAATCTGTATAAAACAAGCCTACACTTAGATCATGTTGAAATGATATTCCTAACTTCAGCCACATGGAAAGGTATGAAATTATTTAATAAAACTACATGCACATTTAAGCACCTCAGACTTCTCTTGCTGTTTAGCCTAGCTCATCCAAGGTTTGTTTTGACATTCCCTAATACCCAGACAGCCTTATCACAAATTTTAAAAACAGTATCACAGCATTTTGTTAAATTAGTAAGCATTTGTATTTGCCAGCCCTCTTGAGGCTTCTTCTGGCTGCACAGGTAGTGCAAAACAGTTGTAAATCAGCTAGAATTAGCTAGCAGAGAATTGCCTGCAGAAAAGCATTTTGCCACCAGAACATGGGAAAGGATATAAATTCCTGGCTACCCATAAAAGCCATTAGTCATCTCCTACTATCACTCTTCCTTGTGCAAGGAATGATAGACGGATTCAGTTATCTTATCCTCTGTAAAACAGCATAATGCTATGGCCGGTCAGTCTTCTATAGGTGTTATTTCTGCAACCCTTTATCAGTCATATAGACTTGTATCAGAATGCATCCCCATACCTCTTTTTCACTTAGAAGAACACTGAGAAGCAAGTTGGGCCATAAATTTCAGTGAGTTGAGAGAAATATTTAAGCTTCCCAGCCAAACCGACCCCCACTACTATCCCCTCCTTCTTTAGTGGAAAAGATGTATTCAAATTCCTGGCTTTACAGTAAGTATGAAAAAAAAAAAAAGGAACTGTCACAACACTTGAAAACTCTCAAAACCGTTCCTTAAATGACATCTGAATTCCATACTGAGGAACTGGCTTTATCATGATGTTAGGGCTGAGAACTGCATCCATTTTAACCTTTTTTTTGTTTTTTTCTGTTGTTTTGTGGATAAGTAGCTTGAGAATTTGGAGATGATCAGACCAGCATGTATGCACCATTCTTAGGTAGCAAGCTGCCATTTGGCCATTCTCCTTAATTTCCTCTCTGTGACGTAACCAAGTTACATGGCTTATAGTGGCTGTTTAATGTGTTCAGATTCTGCCGCTGTCGCGCTAGAATAGAAAAGGAAAGAAGATTGGGTTGTTATCGCTAATATAAGCATTTACCACATTCAATCATAATTTTTGACATTTTTTTAATAGAGAAGATATGGAAGTAAAACCTCTTAATATATTGCTGGGAACATCTATTCTCCTGTAGAGCTCTCTAAAAACAAGCTTAAATATCAACTTAACCTAACTTCTTTTTGCCTTTTATTTTTTCCCCTCATTCAGATGGTGTAACCCAGTTTGGGCTGACCACTAATATCCGTTTTAAAGGATGTATTCGATTTCTGAAGCTCACCAAGGGTACTGCTAAACCACAAGAGATTAACTTCAGCAAAGCTTTGGAGCTGAAGGGCGTTCAACCGCTGTCATGCCCTGCAAACTAACTGTCATTCAGCTGATATGGATCTGTTTATATAAGCACCTCAGATTAAAAAAAAAAGAAAAAAATCTATATATATACATTGCATTCATAATAAAATGTCTTTATGCAATTACTTGAGTAGTGTCTGTGGAATATTCAAATGGCAAAATTCACAAACCAGGTTTCTAAAGGAAGACGAAATTTCAGGAGATGAGGCAAAAGAATCTCAGAGATTATTAGTACAGCATATGTCGCTAATCTCTACTGTCATCTATTTAATTAAGTCCTTAATGTAAAAGCAGCTTCCAAACTTAGACTCTACTGCCTCTGCTTGTTGCTGTTAATTTGTGAGAAATTCCAAATTGAGAAGCCACCCCAGATCTTCCTTAAATAAAATTTAGAGTGCATAGTACACTAGTACATAGAAAAACACAGTTGAGGAAAGTGCTTCCTATAGTTTCACTAAAATACCTAATCCTGGTGATTTTCCTCAATGCTTGGTATTTTTTAGGGGACTACGAGATCATCACTGAAATATCTTTTCTATGGATTGTTTCAAATTGTTCAAACTCTACTTTTGCAAAGTTTGTACTTGGACATGAAGAACATCCACTGTGCAAATGTAAAAACCACCACCTACACAAAAGAGAAAAACAACAGGAAAAAAGATGTAGCAGTAAGGTAGCACAATCATGCAATTAAAAGAAAAGGGGTTTTTAATCATTATTTTTTCCCCACAGTGAGCCTTGAATATGCTTTTTCAGAGTTTTTGACATTACTAAAAAAGTCTAGCTGCTGCCAGAGAGCACTCCAGCAGGAGTGCTTTGTGTTTTACAAAAGGGCTCTTTGGCATATGTTTCTCTAAATTGCCATGGAAAAAAACACCTTTACAGTAGGAAAGTGCATTAACGAGACACTAATAAATATTATAAACTATATGGGGAGTCTACCATTGATCAGATACACCTGAAGAAAAACATCTAATTCCCGTTAAGCCCTGCAGTAACTAACTTCAGCAGGTATTCTGGTTTTCAGCTGCAACTGGCCCTTGCCCTTTAATGTTAACATTAAGTGGCTGTGCAATGTTATGCACATTCAAAGTGTTAAGAATTAGTAAAGCATACATTTGTCTCTGAAAAATTCTAATTATGAGACATCTACTGTCTTACTATGTTCTAGAGCTACTAACAAACATACAGAAAATATTATTGTGTATCTATTTTATTCTTTTTATGTCCCTAGTATTTACCTACTCTTTTAGTTGGAACAGCTCAAGAAAAATAGGCCACAACACTTCAAATACAGTTGAATACTCCCAAAATTCTTGAAAACTATGAAAAAATGAAGCCCCAAGACTTTTCTGCAAGGAAAAGTATGTTATTGGCATGAATTTCTCACAACGCACGGTACAGGAAAACCACTTGGCCCATTAGACCCCCTTGGCATTACTTAGTTTAAAAGCATATTTCTTAGCCTCTAGGTTATATTTAGCACTTGGTTTCTTTTTGACTCCCAACTTGCTTACAAAATTGGGGTTTGTTAGGGTTTTTTTGGACTTGAAGACACAGTGGAAATTGTCATGCTAGCAACTGAGAGTTAAGCACCATGAGTTAATATCAGACTTTGCCCTTGGAGGCAAAAACTGCCACTGCTCTGCTCAGTGCTGCATCAGCAATGGTCTTTCACATAAAGATGGATATGTCTTAAAAAAAAAATACTGGAGTTTCTGCATTAAAAAAAATGGAAAGAAAAAGAAACAAAGAAAGACGCATTTATTTTCATTGCTCTACTGAATTATTTTTCCCTTGCATGGCCTTCCAGGAATGTGTGGGACAGCAAAAACAATGAAACAATCCACATTATTACATTTCTTGAACTTTTGGGTGGAAAGAATCAACCGGCTGCTGTCCTCTGCTAGAGGAAATAAATTCAGTGGGCTGAAACAACAGCTACTTCAGCAAATAAATAGCCATGCTAAACGGAAACACAAAATCCTGCTTAACAGTGTTTTCATGCACCAGCAAGTGGATACAGCAAGTACTGTTAATAAAGTTTTCTGCCTTTGAAGCTTCAGTAGAGCATCTGGGAATGATCCCAGCTCCCTATTATTACCTTTGCCATACAACAAATTCATAGATTGGTGGACTCCAGATAATGACTGAAACTTCCCGCAATCAGTGGTTTGTGAACCTCAGAGGCATATGCAAACTTCTGTCCATTAGCTAGCTCACTTTTGACCATGCCAGCAGCAATGTAGCATCTTCCAAATTCAAGACTGCAAACTAATGAACGTCTGTAAGACACAAGTATTTAAACCCTTATTTTGATGGATTTTTGCACACAGAAGTTTTTATTGTCCTTTTTATTTTTTTCCTTTTTTTTGTACACACATTAAATATGCTTTGCTGCTAAACTCCAAAACTAAAAATTTCACATCCAGGTGTTTTTAAATTCTGTCTGAGATAGACCCCTGAGGTCACTTTTAGGCACTCAGTACGAACATTCACCCTGAATGGAATAAATCCCTCTTCATCTCTAGCTTTAGGCAAACTGCTATGTATGAGAAAAGTTGTGCTTCTGATTTTAAATACAGCTAATTTTCTAGTTGCTTTGTAAAAAATAATTTTACTTGGTTCTTTTCTGTCAAATCATACTTTCCACTCTTTTATAGGAGCTTATAAAGGGAAAATCGTTTTGCTGGTGTAATATTTTTCTTTAGAATGCACAAGAAAATGTTTAAATGCTTAAAAAAAACAACCCATTTTTCCTGTCTCTCTTTTAACATAGAAATCACCAGGAATGCCAATTCTAGCCTTCCCTTGTTCAGCTATGGGGCTTCTGGGACATCTCAGATGCCTGCTGAGGAGTTTCTCAGTACATGCAACTGAAATTTTTCACCAAGCTGTTTACAACCAGCAAGAAAAAGTGTATGCCATACCTTTCATGAGAATGCACCTACTAAAGGACTCACAAAAGATCCCTATCACTACATACACACCAGTTTTAAAACCTTTAAAAAAGACCTTGCAGTTTTCAGCTGAGAAAGATTTTTATGCAAGCCTATACAACTCATCTGAAAATACCCTATGGAATGAACAATATTATTTTCAGAGCAATTCAGTGAGATACCATAGCTAGACCACTGGATTTCTAATGTAAGACTTTTTTTTCTGTTTTTATCAACTGTATTTCCTAACCCTAACAGTTCTGCAGTCATCCACTAAGTCTTAGAGCATACATAAAAGCTGAAAGACTTCTGGTATAAATTAAGTAGGAATAAATATCACTTTCACGGGTTCATGCTTCATATATGGACCGAAACCACCCAGGCCTTTCTTCAAAATAACTCATTAAATATACCACTGATAAGACATGCAATGGAATTAAAACAAAACTCCAAATTATTTAGTCTATGTATTTCTATGATGATATTTACAAATAATTTCCTTGGATACCTGAAGTCCCAGATAATTCCCAACATGATACATCTATTTCAACTCCAAAACCCAAACCTTTGTTTCAAGTTTAGTGGACAACATAGCATAAAATGACAGCACTTCAGAAACTAAAGTATCTAGCTTCAGCAAAAAAAAATCCTAGGGAAAAATCTCCAACAGCCAGTGATCTCGTGCACTATTCATGCTCCCACTGGGACCAACATCAGAGCCTTTAGACTAAATCCAACATAGTCTCACAATTTTCACTTGGCTCTGGAGTTACTTTTTTCAAAGAGAACTGCACAAAACTTTCCTAATTCTAGAGTCACCTCCTTTTTCACTTCTTTCTCATAAGGTTGTCTGAGTACAAAATTAAACTGATACTTTCTGCTTGCCCTGTCTTTACCTAACACTATAATAAAAATTATGAAAGTAGATGTCTGGAGTTTCAAAGACTTTTATGGTAGTATTATGAAATACTCTGCAAAGCTTAACAATCTACTGTGACATCTCCCCTTTTAATCAAAATTTATTTTGACAACCGTGGTACTTCTAGTTGGCATTGAGCAAGGAAGGATGACTGGCACTTGAGGCCCTAGAGTGGCTAAATTTACTGCGTTTTTTCTTCATTATGATTCTACACTGAAATATAACATGAATTTGATTTAAGCAGCCAAAGGCCTCACTCTTTCACCAAGTTTCATGTCAACAGAACAGCTGCCTGAGAGAGGAAGAACTGGCTGCAGATACACCCTTCTGCATTGAGGGAACACAGCATGTAGACTGACATAAGCTTATACACCCCTTAGGGGCATAAATAGGTGGAATAAATCAGGTCACCTTCCTTCACAACTCTGAATGATTTGAAGTTGGAGTCTTAAGCACTGAGATGCCTGGAGATACAGACAGAACTAAGACAGCACAGACTAATACCTCTACAGTTCGCACCACTTACCCTCTCTTGAAGATTCAGGAACAATGCAAATACTACGAGTTATTCTAGTATTTAGTACCTGCTCAAGCAACACCTCTATTTCATTCCTCTTTTAAAAATTCTTTTTTTCTGTTAAATTTGCTTGAGGGAAAGTCATTGCCCCTCTTAGTTTTTTTCTTGTCTTTTTCTTTCTGTGCCTTGTGGACAAGTATATCCTACAACTAGGGGGGAGGGGAGGTTTAAAGGAAATATTGATGCTTGGAAAAAAATGATGTGATGTCAATCTGTTATTATAAACCAGTCAGACTACAGTTTTTCCTTAAAATGACCAGAGGAAACAATAGGCATCCATTCACTATATATGCTGATGTCACCTCCAGAGCTCTTCTGGCTCCTAATGCCCCAGAATCCAAATTATAAGCCTGATCCACCAACTGAGACAACAGGGCTGCATGCCCAGACCATGCCAGCAACCAAAAAGCAGCAAACTCTGGTCACTCCCGAAGCTGCAGACAGGCCAGCTACCACCCTGGGTGTTTTATTTCATGTCACTGGTAAAACCTTTCTTCCCAATTACACTTGGTAGTTTGCTGCAATTTACTATGGCGCCCAGTGTCATTACTATTGACCAAATACAGCAGAAACTCAGCTTAGGGAAAAGCTCCCAGGTATAGTTAACATAAAACTTTCCTAGTTTGTTTTCCACAAAAAAAAACCAACCAACCAAACAAACAAACAAGCAAAAAAAAAACCAGCTCCCTAGTAAACCTGAGATGAAAGCACATCCACTTTGCCACAGAACTGCAGCACTTGAAGAAATTAACCTTACATATGTATTTTCTCAAGCACTTTTATTTCTATTAATGGCTGCATTATTGCTGCTATTCAGTCCATTATGACAATGTGAACAAATCTCCCCACTGAGTAATAGAAGGTTTAACAAAGGGGGTGAATTTGGCTGGAAGAGATGACCAAATTGGTTAAGAATTCACTGATGCTGAGGCAAGTAGGAAAATCTAACTAACTTCTGACTGCTCATAAAAAGCTGATGCCACATAGAAAGTCTCAAGGTCAAAAGGCCAGGGTACTGCCAATACCATACCGTATCTCCTCCAGGCCACAGACAGCTGGACAGAGGAGCAATCTCTCAGATAAAATCTGCTTGCAACCATGGGTTGCCCTAAATTAGAAAACTGAGCTTTCATCTGATGCTGCATACAGCTGGTGCATGCTGAAAGAAAAGGTTACAACACGCAAAACGCTGAAAGCCCATCTACATATGAGATTACATATTCATACAGCCAAACAGACAGCTCTGAGAAGAAAATAAGCAGGTCAGGAATGCCGTTATAGCAGAGTAAAGAAAAAGGCTGCTACAAAACTGAGTACTTGATTTGCAAACCTGCATCAGAGCAGGTTTGCAAAATGGATTACAGTACTTTGTTTCTGGCTTTTTTCATGTTCCTATCCAACCTGGCCTGGAACACTTCCAGCCACAACTTGTCTACTCAATGTGTCTCTATAGTTTCAACTAATTATTTTCCTGAAGGTTACAACTGTTCAACAAGCAGCTTATTGTTATCGGTATAGGTCTTGCAGCAATGAAAACTCCAAACAACCAAAAGCCCTCACCGTGCAGTAGAAAGGGCTTGAAGAGGCCACCTAGCTCATCCTCTCCTATTTGCTGTGATGGCCTAGGCAGAAAAACCCCATCTATGTTTGTGCACAAGGTTTCTCTGGTGTTAATGCCCTTCCCTAGCAGGTATCAGCACCCCCTGCCCACACTTGGCAAATGCCCTGATGTGAGAAAGACCAAGGAGCAGTGGAAGAAGAACTGGGTAGTTTAGCAAAGGAACAAGAGTTGGGTAGTTTACATACTTGCAAAGATATTTTGAACACATCCTTCTTATATCTAGCAATTCAGCTTTGGAGATATTTTTCTTTCCTGAGCCAGTTCAAGACAGTAGACATAACAGCAGTTCAGTTCTGTAGCTGGCCGAATGCATGCATACTTCAAGATAAGGGCAATTTTACAGTTCTCCTTCATTTATCAAAACTGACAGGTACTGTGCATTATGATTTCCGTGTAATGGTTTGGCTGTAAATTTACCCTCAGCAAGATCCTTTTATGTGCATTCAAACTAATTTACCTCTCGCTGATCAAGTCCTAACTTGTAATTTGCTTAAATGCAGAGCCTAAATTGACTAAATCAAATGCATTTGCGCAAACTCAATAAACAGAACCATTATCTCTGAAATAAGCAAGTCTCCTAAGAGCATCAGATGCTTCCTTACAGAGGAAGGGCTGGCTCAGGCATCAACCACCACTCCAGTTAATGACCGTGTTTCATTAGCCAGTCTGAAGACTCCGTTTTTTTTCCTTCTCTAAATGTAAGGGCAAGAAGCAGACATAACTTTATCAAGTACTGCAACCAAAGCAACTAAAGCTCATTTTCCAGTGTAATGAAAAGGAACCAGTAGAGAAAGATACATTTAAATATCCCTGTTAATGCATACATTAGCTAAGCCATAGCCATCCTTAAAGATCTCAACCACCTAGCACACTGTATTCATTTTCAGAGAAGGTCATAAAATTATTGGAGCACTGTGTCAGTACATGTTTTTATAGCTGTGCAAATGTAGTTGAGTCATACTAATCTGCCTACAACTTTGCGCTTAGAAAAGGGCATTGATTTGCAGTTGCAAACTAATCATATAAAAACTAAGGCATCGCCATCAGTCAAAAATGCATTCAGCTTCTTAATGAAGGATGCTCAAATCAGAATCAACCTGGAAAGGGTGGAAGAATCTTTATCAACTGTACCCCAACCGATGCCAAGTATTTCACTAGCGTAAATTCATTTCACTCATTTTGTAATTGAAACTTAATGGTGACAGTAACAATGGATGCCAAAATCTAGTACTTTATACCAGCTTAAGAAAACCTGTGTTGGATTAAAAGTATTTAAAGCTTCATGCTTTTCAAAAACAGTATCTGAATGGCATGTGGTACATCACACATACCAAGAGCAGTACTGCTACACTAAGTATTTTCTTTTGAAGTTACTACCATGGGTAGTAACTACCTTCAAGCTGTGATGCAAAGTTCATTCTGAGTTAAAAGTTCAAATTTCAAGTACCTAGTTACCATAAAAAAGTATTATCAAAATTAATAAGACAATACAGCACTTTCTGCTGATATGTGTAAAATAGATACGTAACAAGAACTGAATATCTTAACCGAGCAGATTATTTTGGGGAATAACCGCCAAGTTTTTAACACAAACTATTAATCAAATGTAGCATATATGAAGTGTATTTACCTTTAACATGCTTCAGGATTATTAACTTATCCATTTTCCTGTTAATAATCCATCATTGGCCATTTCTGGCCCATTGCTGAGGTGACTGTCTCAAGAGCGGATGCCTGCAGCGCCCGATCGGGGGGAGGCTCAACATCCAGGAGCTTCAACTCGGAGCAGCAACAGGCACCGAGGGGGCCTCGAGTCCTCGACAGAGCTTGTCCAGGAGCCAGCAGCACGAGGAAATGACACACAAGGGCAGAGCCAGGAGGAGCAGCACCAGTGGCTGAGCTGTGGGACACTGTCAGTAGGATGAGAGGTGTGAGAGAAACTGCAGGGAAACAGCGCTGCTTGCCCCAGGACCTGACTGTGCAGGGGCCTCAAACAGCTCCTGTCGCTCATGCAGGAAAGGAGACTGCTAACCCAGGAAGCTGGGAAACAGTGACAGGAAAAAGAAAGAGGAGGAAGAGGGCAATTAAAAGCAAGGGGCTTCCTCCTAAATCTGCTGTTCCTACCCAGAACCGCTTTGCTGTCCTGCAGGGGGCTGATGAGGAACCACACTCCCACCAGGAACCACACCATG